>AOMH01000892.1:0-27291 GCA_000341325.1 Panagrellus redivivus
AAAGTTTACTTTTTTTTAGTCGTTTTTACTCCCGATTTAGTCGTGCAAGTGCTTACCTGTGTCTACATTTCTAATTTGTTGATCTTGGCAAGAATGATTATTTTGGATTTCCATGGCGCGCTGTCGGGACGTCTGACGGACGCCCCCACAAGATATATATACCTCGTGCGTACGAAACTAAGCAATAAATAGACCGTGTTCCGTCCATCCTGCGACCTTGTGTTTTCTCTTTCCTAATCTGTTTTCTGTTTTGCATCGCTTCTTTCGACAGATCCTCGTCCACTTTATCGACCCTTCCCACTCCAGAACCCCACCATGGCCTCCGACCGTGAACTCGAAGCTGACCTCCAATTCGCCATCCCGAAGGTGCCCCGTTCCGCCCGCCGGGACCAAGTCGTCAAAGTCGGTGCTCGCCTCCTCAAAACGAAGAACAATGTCTCAAAGATTCTTCCCGAGGAGCAATACGTCGACAACATGAAGGAGATTATTCAACGTGACTACTTTCCTGACTTGAAGAAGCTTAAGGTAAGTCCATTAACTCACTTTTTCGACAACTTTCACCCCTATCTTTCCAGGTCCAAGGCGAATACCTCGCAGCCATGGCCAACGGCGATGAATCCAAAATCCGCGAACTTCAAGTCAAATACGGCATCAAGAAGCCCGTAACAGCGACACCGGCATTGAGCGACTTCGGGACACCATCCACCTCCTATGCGACGCCGAATATTGAAGAAGGGTTCCGGTTTTGCAACCCTGAAGGCGACAACGATCGATTGGTTGGTTATATTTTTGATTGATTTATATATAATTTTTGTCGTTTCAGGGCGAATCAAAACCGAAAAAGCAGAAGAAAGCCCTGGACCAGCTATCCCTTCAAGGATATTTGAACAAATACACCAGCGAAGACAATGCATCCTTCGAAGAGCTCGCGGCCTTGATGAATGAACGCGAACGCAAACGGAATGCATGGTTATACGATGCCGAAAAGAAGCACAACATTGAGCATGAAGCTTCCCAGAAGGCGCTGACTGCTGCGGCTGATGTTCAGATGATTCAAGCGCAGGATACGAGTGGTAGGTTTGGTTTTTTGAGGGGTTTAGCCTTTATTTTGGATGTTTTTCAGCTCCGAAACCGCTTCTCCCTGATGGCTGGCCGTTTAAAGCTCGCAATAACCTTCTCTTCAATCCTAATGAAGAAGCTGCTCTTACCCCAGCCGAGCTAGCTGAGCGAATGCGGATGAATGAGATCGTTATCAACAAGGAAGCGACCCGGATCAAGAAGGAACACGCCGCCCTCCATCCCAAACCCTCCGTCATGGCTCGAGCTGCCCTTCATCAAGCGGCCAACTTCATCGGCAAGGTTGATGTGACCGGAAAGGACCTCGGTGTCGTCGATAACAACACACTCGGCGTAGTTGCAACGCCAGTCTTCGAGCCCGGTGTCGAGGACACTCCGTTGATGACCTGGGGCGAGATTGATGGCACTCCGTTTCGGCTCGACGGCGAAGACGACCCCACAGCTTCGATCGACGCCCCTGTCTTCAAGATTCCCGACCTTCCGAAGCGGGATATCATCGCAAACAGCATCCATGACACCCTTAGCAAGCGCTACAACGACAAGCGGAAGCAAGCCCTTCAAGCCGCGGCCAAAGCTCATGAGTAAGTCCATCTTTCCCCTTTCATTCAACATCTATTTACGTCCTGTTTCCCTTTTCGAACAAACAGTAGTTTTTGCGCCGATAAGCATCTTATCTCGGCACTACCCATGCGGATTCGTAGACTCAGCACGTGCTCTAATCTACTCATTTTGCAGCAAAACTCCAAAGTTTGGGTCCAAAAGAGCAAAACTAGCGATGGGTCTATCGCCTGCGGCCAAACACCTGCTCCACAATCAGCTCGGGATCAAAGTCGGTTCATCAGCGTCGTCAGTTCGCAGTTTCGCGACGCCGTCCTCGTCTACAAGGTCCTTTGGAACGCCTTCATCGTCGCTCAGGTCCATGGTTCGTCCGAAGCAGCGTCGTGAATACCCGGCAACGCCCGATCACGCTGCTTCTGCCAAGAATGCTGTGGCCGACCTGCTTCAACTTCAGCCGAACCTCCCCGAAGCCGCAAAACGAGCCCCCAAGGCTATTGATTTCGATTGATTGCCATGGCTCACCGACGTGAATGGCCAGACTGATGGTTTTCGTTTATACTTACTGGTGTTAGAGTTCCTTTTAGACGCCTAATGGAAATGTTTCATTTTCCTGAATTATGTACATTTAATACCTAATCAAAGAGTTTAATTGTCGAGGTTTCGGAAACATAAAATTGCAGCGCTTATTTTTACTTTAATTTTGCACCATCCTTTTATTATATTAAATACATCAAACAACATCTTATTACGTTTTATTATTGATTTGCTGGTAAACACCAATACCAGGTGTCGTGTTCGGGCTGATAAGAAATAGCTACATGAGTATAGGCAGATTTAAGTGCTATAGAACCGGTAACTTGCAAAAGTTTCTTGTCTAAATACTGTTTCAGCTCTAAGAAGTACGATTTAAATGCTCCTGAATAGTCCCAGATTGTAATGTGTAACTCGAACCCTTGTCGCTATGCCTGCAAAGTCAAAATTAGCAAAAAGTGTTTTTTACAGGGCCGTATGCAGACCAAATTTTTGTAGGGGGGTGATGGTAAGGGGGGACCAAAGGGTGATTTTGGGTTTTGAAAAATCCAAAGGGGGACCAAAGGGCCTTTTTTTGCCAAAACCTCAAAAATCTGTCAAATCCCCTTGGTCCCCCCTTACCCAATTTTCAAAAAATTTTCTCAAATTTCCATATGGGGGGCACTGCCCCCTGAATACGGCCCTGGTTTTTTATATTAAAATAATTTAACACACTTACTTTCAAAAATATAACAATATCTTCGAACTTAAACATGTGAAATCTATTGTTTTCATTAAAACTGATGTAAAGTGTCCTTATTTGGCGTTTATTGACTTGTAGAATTTCGGCCATCCAATTCTTTGAAATTTTGCAGTTGTTTTGATGAACACTTCGAAGGGCAGAGAAGATAGTCAGAACATCGTTAAAGTTAAGAGCATATGAAGTATTAATATTAGTCCAAATGGTTATATGTTCAATATCCACTAGTAAACTTTTTTGTAACGTTTCAAAAAACGCTTTAGAAATACAACATTTATCTAGTCTTATACGAGCAGGTTGTAATAAAAAATGACTAAATACATCAGAAGCTAAGTCTCCAAGATTCAAATTTCCAAAAACAGCAGTCCAGTTACTCTTGACAAGACTTACATTATCCAATAAAATGAGCTTTGATTCACCATTCTTGTCAGAATAGACACAAATCTTGCCAAATTCGCTACAAATGTAAATGTTAGTGTGGTCCAGCGTTTCCTGGATAAGTTGACACTTTGGCGGACAAATTGAGTCTGTACCAGCGGCAATTTGGAGGTTGTATCGATCGACAGGGGTCGCAAGTTCGGCGAGACGGCAACGGAGACCGTAAGCCAACTTGGTGATGGGGTACGGCATAATCGCAACACTCTTTTGACAGATCAGATATGTAATATTAACTAGCTGTGGGTGATGTCAACGTTGTAAAACAAAGGTGTTGTGAAGAGGTAACGATGTGACGAGATCGATACTAAGCAATCCAGAACGCACAGTAAGCCAGGTATCGAGTTGTACGCGTGTCTGTTTTCTGAGAAACTTGCATTAATACAACTGCTGACCCAACTCATTAGAATGTCAATAGGTGACGACTTTCGTTGCAAAAACATACTTATAAGCAACTTGGCTGTAAGCTTTTTAAGAAAGATGGAAAATTCTGGTCCATATTTTCCCTGTTGTTGTTGAAGCATCCTAACTTTACAGACAAATTTTAAATTAATCGATTAAAAAACCTTAATTTTAGCTGCCCTGCTTTAACCCCACTTCCCCGAAGCGGGAGAACGGCCGACATTGAGTGATTGCCACAGTACCGGCGTGAACCGCCAGACTGATGGTCTTGCTTTGTCTGATCCTATTGGTTTCTTGAATAGAATTCACTTTAGAGGCCTAATAAATCCCTGGAAATGTTTCATTTCCCTGATCTATGCCCATTTTTAATACCTAATCATAAGAATTTAATGGTTGTCGTGATTTCGGGAATTGTGTGAACATAAAATTGAGGTGCTTGGATGGGGGTCTTGTCTTGATTGCATGGGGCACTATTAATTATGTGATAATTCAAACACCTCGAGAGAAAAAGCATTTGTTTGCCTAAGGAAAAGCGCTCGTAAAAGTCGTCGGGACGCGCTTTTTGACCGATCAAAGCCGAAGCCCGCCCTGACTTTGGGGGCAGATGAACTCGTCCTGGGTGCCAAGAGGCCAAAAATTCACTCCGTCTTCGAAGGTGTCCCTTTTTATCAGTACACGGAACGAACTCACCCCTTTGAAAAGCGGACTTGGGTGATCCCTGCACTCTGATTGCTGTTTTTGGGTGTTCCTGCTGACACGATTATCTTAATCGATGGCCATGGCCGATGCGGATTTGGCAAATCTGACACTTGCCGTCGCTGAATTGGCCCAACGGCTCCAAGATGTCCAGGACGACTTTGCCGCGAATAACAATGCCTTTTTCATGTGCTCTATGGGGCTAATTATCTTTTGTGAGTTTTGAATAGCGTTTAAAAATGCTAAAAAATAGGGTAAATTACAGTAATGCAATGTGGATTCGCGTTTTTGGAGGCCGGAGCTGTGCGCTCCAAAAACACGACCAACATTTTGATCAAGAATCTGCTCGATTCCTGCATCGCTGTCATCGGCTATTGGGCAGTGGGCTGGGCCTTTGCCTATGGCGACGGCGAGAACTCGACCGTAGGCCTGTTTCTTGGCACGAGGCAGTTCTTCCTCGATGGAGTCACCGACTACCCGAAATTCTTCTTCCAATACGTTTTCGCGGCGACTTCTGCCACCATCGTCTCCGGGGCTGTTGCGGAGCGGTGTGAATTCGCTAACTACATCACCTATTGTACCGTAATCTCGTGTAAGCCCACTTCCCCATCTAAAACCTCTAAAAAGACACCCTTTAGCCATAATCTACCCAATTCTGACCCATTGGGGCTGGTCCAAGCAAGGCTGGATGTCCCAGGGTATCCAATCCGGTCATATCAACACGACATACATTGTAAGTTTATATAATGGCGAAAATACTATCCAATAAACACAAAAAGTTAAAGAAAAGCCCGAATAAAAGCTAATTTCAGGACTTTGCGGGCAGCGGTGTCGTCCATCTCTGTGGCGGATCCATCTCATTCATCGCGGCCTACATTATGGGACCCCGGATTGGACGATTCCCCGATGGAAGCGAAAAAGACAAGAGCCCAGAGATCCAGGGCCACTCGGTACCGGTAAGTGGACAAAATTTGAAAGAAAAAGACACAAAAAAGGGGAAGAAGATGGGGAGCTACAACAACATGAGACACAATGAACAACAACAATGGTAAACTGGGAAGTTTAGGCCTTCTTCCCGCCGATTAGGTAGTCTGCGATGGCTTCGGTGTCCTTCTCGTTGACGCGGATGAGGACAGTCTTGGAGCCCTCGGGGGTGGGGAAGGAGGCCTGAAAATGAATGCATTAGCGTTGAAGTGTCGTTTTTCAAGTCAAAAGCGTACCTGAATCTTGTCCTTGGACTTCTTGGAAGCTTTGAAGTGCTCATCGACGATGGTATTGACCCACACTGTACCGATGGTAGTGGCGGCACGGATCAGGAGATTGGTGCCTTTCTCGGAGGGCTTGATGTACAGTTGACCGACGCCAGTCTTCTTGTATTCGCCGCCGGAGAAGGTGAACATGGAGCACTTTGTGTTGAAGACGGCGTCCTTCTCCTCGTGTTCGACGACTTCGGGCTTCGGTGGGGGAGCGTCTTCTTCGCCGGCTTCTTCACCCTCGGCAGCGGGCGTGGATTCGGCAGGCTTTGGCACAGGCATGGACGCAAACAAGCCGCCTCCAGTGGTCGGTGGCTTCAAACCGCCGAGAAGAGGGTTCAGCCCGGTAGTGGGCTTCGTGCCAAACAGGGATGGCGCAGTCGTCGAAGATGTGTCGTCCTTCTTTGCGCCAAAGGTCAGGGGACCGAACGCGGCTTCTTTCGCGGCGGCAGCGGTGGTCGTGCCGAAAAGCGATGGCGGAGCGGCTGCTGGTTTGAAGGTGCTGGAGGGTTTCGCGCCGAAAGTGAACAAACCAGCGGGCTTCGGCGATTCGGACGGCTTGTCGGAAGGAGAGGACGAATCCGACGGCCGACCTTCGAAGGCGAACGGCTTCGGCACGGACAGCGTGTTCTTCGATGCATCACCAGACGCCGATCCGAAGGTGAACAGGCCAGGTGGCTTCGGGGATCCGTCAGACGCGGCAGAATCATCCTTCTTCGCGCCAAATGCGAACAGACTCGCCGGGGGAGTACCAGCAGCACTGCCGAAGAGGGATGAAGCGGGCTTGTCGCTGGACGTGGGCGCGAATAACGACGATGCCGGTTTATCCGTCGAGGTAGATCCGAACAAGACGGGTGCTGACTTGTCACCGCCGCTGGAGGCAAACAACGACGAAGCCGGCTTATCACCAGTCTTCTCAGCCTGAAGCTTCGCACTGAACGCAGCCAATCCCGCTGACAGCTTCGGGGGAGACACTTCTGTCGGCTTGGACTTGCCATAGTCGGACGACTTCGTGCTTTTCATCTCATCATAATCCAGAGCTGCTTCTTGTCGACGCTTCCTGCTGCTACCACATGTCGATGCATTTGATGTCGTCGTCGATCCAACCAATTTCGGTGCCGAGAATGTGGAGGAAGACTTTTCGGGCATTTTGGGCATGGTTATCCTATAACATCTGATAAGAATACATTCCATATATAAAATCATCGAAAACTCCGGCAAACCTACTTGGGAAGTCCCGGAAATTGTCCCGGCGGCTCAACCTGGCCATTACCGACTTCCTTCGGCGGCGCTGTCACGACACTGGGGGTAGGTTTCACCGGCCGCGGCAGTGGATTCGGCTTTTCTTGAGGGGCATTCCGTCGGACAGCATTGATAACCTTGCGCTCGCCGATTTTCTGCTCGGAATAGACTTGGTCGAGTTCCTTGACGTGGTCGATGTAATCCTTGACGCTGGGGGACTGAAAGGGGTGGATTTGGATATATAAAAGTGGAGAGAAAGCGTAATTACCAGATCGTAGGCCGGGTTTTCCTCCAGAGCGCCTTTGACGAAATCGACGAACTCACTGTTGAGGATGGTGAGTTTTTCTTGGAACTGCTTCGCCGCGGACATGATGGGTTACCTGGAGAGGGATGATTTGAGAGGGATTTGGATGGAAATGGGGACAAAAGCCGGGTAGAAATTGCGCAATTGAAAAAAGTTTGCGAAACGGAAAAACGCGAAGAGAAAAAGCGCGAAAGAGTGTGTGGACGTTGGGCGCGTTTCGCCAGAAACGGAAAAACACGAAATTTCAAAAAAACTTCTAAATTTGCTCAAAAATCGTTTAAACTTCAACTTTTATCTTTCAGTTCACTGCCCTCGGCGGTTTCATCCTCATGTTCGGCTTCCTAGCCTTCAACGGCGGTTCCATGGCCGATATTGTCCAGCCAGGCGAGGGCAACATCGTCGCCCTGGCCATGATCAACACCATTCTGTCTGGCGCCTTCGCAGCACTCGTCTATCTTATCATTCACTTCATGTTCCACGGCAAATGGACCCTCCTCCTCACTATCAATGCATGCCTCGCCGGGATGGTCGCCTCCTGTGCGGGCTGCAACATTATGATGCCCTGGGCGTGCATTTTCACGGGCTCTGGGGCTGGGCTCATCTACATGGGACTCAGTAAGCTGATGATTCGGCTCCAAATCGACGATCCACTCGATGCATTTGCCGTCCATGCGGGTGGCGGATTCTGGGGGCTGATGAGCGTTACTATCATCAGTAAAAAAGGAATTTTATATGCCATTGGGGACGAAGTCGATGGCACTTACCATTGGTGTGATCAGGCATTTGCCCAATTTGGTTGGCAACTTGTTTGTGCCATCGCCATAGTTCTATGGAGCGTGGGTACGATGGCGCCAGTCTTTTTAGGCTTGAAAAAAATCGGAAAATTGCGAGTTTTGCCGGAAGTCGAAATCAAAGGGCTCGATATTTACAAACACGGCGAAGCAGCTTACCCGATCCATGCCTATGGGCATGGCTGGGATGATATTATTGAAGAAGATGGGTCGAGAGTGAGGGCATTTAGTGAAAAAGCTGAATGTAAGCAACTTTTTTTGACTACAGTAACCCTACAGTAAGCCATTTCAGTTTCCATCGAAGAGCTCGCGAGTGCCTATGACCGTCGAACGAGTGTGATTCCGAATGCTAATTCTCGAAGACTGAGTTATTTCCACAATCCGAAGCGCTACGAACATCCGGGTCTGCACCAGAAAGCGCTCCAGAACCACAAAAGTGAAACCCACAATCGCATCGCACCAGCGTCGACCCAAAACAGCGATCTCTACCTATCAGCGCCAAGCCTGACCATTCCCGGTGTTGTCGTCGAAGAAGCAGAGGAAATTGAACACCTCTAACGCCTCACCATTGCTAATTCCAACATTATAGTTCTTTCATTTATAACTCTAACCAAACAAACAATGGATTTCAATAATAAATCCAAAAAACGACGATTGCAACCAAACCGTCTGCCAGTGAACAGTGAACAAACAACACGCAAATTTGAAAAACAAATGGCGGCAGAGCATAAAAGTTTTTTTGAAAAATTCGTTGAGCGGGATGAGTCTTTTTGGAATTTGGAAGAATTCCTGATTAGCTTTGAGGAAAGTTGTGGCGAAAACAGAACATCGTTACAACAGGACCGGTGAATCGGAGGACCCTGACTTGAGGGAGCGGAAGTGTGCCGTCGCAGCGGCCTTGGCACTGGGCCGATGCGCCAGCCCGCTGGCATCGGTCGTGCCGGTCGTCGGGCTTTGGGGCACGGAATCGCTCTGCCCGGCACTTGTCGTCGAGATGATGGCAGCCGTGCCGGCACGACTGCCCGGCCGTGATGAGGGCGTGATATGGATGACTGTGGGCGGGACGCCGGTAGCGGGGGCGGAGCGAGGCGATTCATGGGGTGATTGGGAGCGTGAAGAGCCGCCGCCACCACCGTGTTTTTGAAGGGATCTGGACGAGGATTGCCGGCCACGATGCAGACGAAAACTGCCTGTTGTGTGGCTGAGGAAGCGAGACAGCCTTTGATGGGAGCCGTTGTGGTTGGGTTGGAGGGTGCCGGAACCACCGAAGCCAGGCGGACCAGGGCCGCCATCGTTGGAGGTGCGACGAGTTCGGCGGATTGATTGGGTCCTGGAACGATCATTTTAGCTTCAAATTATGACCAAATTAGCTCAAACCTCGCAAAATGAATCAGCGAAGAATCCTCATCAATCAAATTCTCCGGATGCTGGCTCAAATACCTCCTCCAAAGTGCATCAGTGATCTCGGTACAGTACATCACGCCAGCATGGAGGGCTATCATCCTTAGAATCATGACACCATCGACCTGGAATCACAAAATTGCTGAGAAACTTCAACAAATGCCCATTTTCACCAACAAACCTTCAAATAAGTCTTCAAAAAGTGCTCAACCTGCTTCCGCTTCTCTTTCCGGAACAACTCAGGCCGATTGGGGTCACTCGTCAGCTCCAGATGTCTCAACACGAACCGGAATCGATCCCGATGGAACAAACTGATGCTGAACCAGTAAAGTGCGTCGAAAGTGGCCACGACGAACAGAATTGAGAACCACAGCCAGACGAGAATGAAGATTTTCTAAAAACAACCATCATAACTTCCAAACTTTCAAAAAGTTTCACAAAACCGACCTCATTAAAGATATTAATAACCAAAACACACTGCACCGAATGCCTCTGGTTATTGCCCAGCACACGAACTTCAAAATCGCAAAGTGTGACCCGTGGAAAGTTGCCGGATTCCATCCAAGACCGCCCAAACAGCAAATCTTTCAGAACGCCGAAGCCGTAGACGCTGTATTCGTCGGTTTCCAGAAACTTATTCACTAATAGCAGGTTGATCAGGACGTTTCCGACATACATTACTTTTGTCGCCTTCAATTGACTTATTTTTGCAACTTCCAACTTCAAACTTTTAGAAAAAACTGACCAAATAAAGCCCCGTAACATAGCTCTCATAGTATCGCAAATTAAAGCACTTGAAGACCCGATGCAGCGTGTATTGTGATCGCGAAGTGGCAGTATGCTGGTAGCGTAGCGCGGATTCAATGTGTCGCGAAAGACTTTCGATGGTTCGCAGCCGATACTCCGGTTCAATGTTTTCCTTTTCAGTGGCCATCTGGACAATGTCATTAAGGCGGATACCCGATTTGTCGCCCATCATGCGCCACAGAAGGCACGGAATGTAGTACAGAAATGCTTGGAGCAAAAGGAAAAATGGTACCCATTGATAGTAGCTGATTTGTCGGTATTCGCGTTCGGCAATGTCCACCGGGATGTCTTGGTCCATGGGCACCCAATAGGTGTTCTGGAAACGATTGTTGCAAAATTTTTAAGCACAAAATATGTTTTTAAAGTTTCAAGAAATCTAGAAACGCATTTTAAACAATCCCTAACAGTATGACCGCCCAAAAGAAGAAAGAGGTTGGAACAAGTTGACCATAAGTCACATTCTTCAATGTGAGTTATCTCGATCGCATTGCCCCTTTGTTTTTAAAATAAGTTCTAAATGCATAAAATCGTTGTTTTGAAGTGGAATTAAACCTTAATCAAAAACACAAGATTTAAAAATAATGATTTCAAAGAACAAAACCATCAGACCAACCGTCAAAACGTTCAAACTCCTCCTAATTCAAACAAAAACCCCATTATCGGCCCCCATTTCATCTTCACATCATAAAAACCCCTCAAATCCACCCAAAATACCCTCCAAAGCAGACTCACCTGTGCCCAACACACCATCTCTGCGTACATTTCCCATGAGGCTGTGAAGTATGCCTAAAAACACCTTTGTAACCAACATTCATGATGACATCAGCAGCATAATTATATATCCCCCATCCTCTCCCTAGCTATATTTAAAACTTTCAAATATGGCACCCCTTTTTGCCCGAGCGCATGCATAAAACACATTTTCATTGATCATTCGAGAGGTCATTCAAGCTTTACATGTGTAAACAGTGCGAATGCATCATTCCATCACTGATCTTGTTTGGTCATTGGGTGATTCTTTGATTCTTATGTGAACTTTGAATTTGCCATTATGGGGTTTGTTGACGTTTTACGTGTAAAATGGTTAGTTTTTTGGCATTTGGGGTGAATTAAAACCAATTGCAATTGTTTTTGCAATTGGTTGTTGCCATAAATTGCATTGCATAGTGTCGCATGTCGACACCACCGCCGGCAATGCCGATGGCGGTGGTGGCAAAAAGCAGGCGCGAAGGGGGTGAAAAACAAAGTTTGAAGTGAGTGAGAAATACATGCCCTGAGGGCAGCATGCCCGTAGAGGGCGCGGAAAGGCGAGTTTAATGGCACAGGCGCACGGAAATAGACCATTCGCGGGGTTTTGAGGACGTCGGATTTTTGAACAATAAAATTTCTTTGAAAAATGTGAGAGATTTATGGATTTTTGGGGCGATATGGCTAGAAGCTGTCTCAAAGGTGTCAAAAGTGCAAAAATGCCAAAATTACTCAAAGTAAATTCCGATTTTTTGCCGAAATTAACCAACTTACCGGTACCCAACACTCAAGAGGTCGACCACCAAACTGTTTGAAACTAACTAACACTGCCATCATGATCAAGAACGACGAGGTGTAGAAATACGATAATCTGTCCACGAAGTCGTCGTCTTTTCTGCAAAATTACCCCAATTACACCTTAATTATGCCTAAAAAATACAGTAACTCACCTGTAGTGCAAAAAAGAAAGAGCACTAAACATATTCTGAAGCACCATGGCTCCAATTTCGACGGCGGCAGCTTGAGGGAAATGCGATTCTCGACCGTGCCCTGCAAAATGCCGAGTAACACGGGTCGCGGCATGGATGTTATGACCAATCTCATAGAATCCCCCTTAGCTTTTTCCCTTCTTTGAAGTTACACAAGTTTCGAGTCGACGACTAGGTTATAAGGCCCTGTTCAGACTTCCCGGAACACAAATGAAGCCACTTAGGCCCGGGGTGATGATGATGATGTGCCAAAGAAGGGCGACCGACAAACCTTCTACTTCGGCTTTATGAGTTTTCCAAGCTTAGCTTGAGTTGTTTCAGACTTTCAGATTTGCAAGACATGATTTAAAGGTCTTTGCTGGGTGGCGTTCAGAAAGAGACACATAAACAAAGACGAGAAACATGAAAAAAGCTACATTGCTTCGCTTTAAATTGCTTCTGTTTAACCCTCATGACCAGGCGTGTAATGCCGTCACACGTGTGTGTTGGGGATGGTTGGTGTCGATGCTGGACTTCATGAATCTTTCACTCATTGACGGCGGGCACCAGGGGCCAGCGCGAGGCTGTCATTAGCTACTGGAAGCTTAGGGCAATGTCCAAGACAACTCAAAACTTGTACTTTTTTCTCGGTTGGAAGTTTTTCCCAACTTGAGTTAACTATTTTGCGCTTATCGAAGAATCTTCATGCGGTAAGGATTTGGCAGCGACCCTAACTGGGCTCATTTGCCCCTCGCTACCAAGTTCATGTCCCATAGCTATATGCTTCAGGCCATATTACAGCTGACTTTGCCAACCATTGACTCGACAAATTCATAAAAAGTGAGTGTTGTTGTTTACCGATCGAATTTGTAGGCACAAATTTGAATCGTTTAGCTCCAGCATGAAAACGCAGAGAGGGACAGAATTACGTTCCGGGAATCGAAAGCACGATGAATGTGGGATGGTGGTTAAATATGCGAGTTGTTCAATGAAAAGGTGGAATTGATAAAGATTAGGCTATTAAAAGTTGAATTAGACGTCTAAGGAATCCATTGGACTGATCTGTGGTCCTAAAGCGAAAGTTTAAACATACTTCGAAACCTCGATTGACGCCAATAGGTGGCGGATGAGGAGTCAGCGCCGACAACGCCGCTGTATCCGGGGCGCCCTCCTAACCAGAAGTTGCTACGACGCATGCTGTGCCGCGTCGCCGGGCACGAAGACGAGTGATCGTGGCGGTGGGGATGATGGTGGTGCCGCCAGCGTGGTAGATGGGATCAATCGACGGTTTTGATGAATGAATTTTGCCAATTTGAGGCGGTTGATGAATCAGAAGCCGTCAACAGTCCACCCCACCGTGGTTTGAATGGAAAAAAGGCACAGGACACACCAAACAACACGGGAACTCCCAGCTTGGCAGGCGAGCCGGTGAAGGCTTGGCAGGCGCGGTATCGAGCTCGAAACACGGCGTCGGTGCTGGTGGTTGGTTTCTCTTTTTCCTTCGGTCGTGGGGCTGGCTACGCAACAGACGGCGAAAACGCACGCTACTCGACGACGACGGCACTTTGGTTCCACCCTTTTCGGAGGGGACCCTTGAGGGGGAGTTGGGTGTCAGGAGGGGCGGAGCTTCCGGACGGACAACTTGGACTCGTCGGGGGCACTCGGAGCAAAGGACCTCGTGTAAATTGGCATCCTTTACAAGGCCATGTTCGGTTAACGCCAGCTTGGGCCGGCAAACTAGAGACATCGAATCTCGGTTATCTTCTGCCACTGAAGCCACCATCTGCAGCATCGCCAACAATGCCATTGCCGATTAATCCCGAACTGTTGCAACTTGCAAATAGCGTTCCATCCGCCATCATCGTTATCGCCGAACAATGAAGCATCCGACACAGACGGCGGAAGCGACGGAAGTGACGCTAAAGGCGTCAAACACGAAGAAGTAAATCCAACAATGCCATGACCGAAGATGGGTGCGGTCATCCTAGGCTTGGCGCCGGGTTGCATAACCTCTCAATTTCCATAGAATACGGAATGAAGGCGCGAAGAAACCGAAACCGGAAGACAAAGAACCGAAACACATGGATTCTGACCCGAACCAACACAGTCTGGATACCTATTGGTCGAAAGCAAGGTATAGGGTTGAAGCCAAAAGTGAAGGTGAAACGAAGCATGTAAACTGACGCCCCCGGGAATGTGGGCCATCCCCGATGGTATACTATGCGCATATTTATAACATCAGCTGTTTTGGCAAGGAAGACGTGTGAATCCGGAAGTCGGTTTACACAACGTGCATATTAAGCTTGACCTTTCAATTGATTTTGAAAGACAACAAGAACAAATTCCATTCTTGACCATTAATTATGTAGATTCTCGACCTCCCTGCACGTGTTGTGCCGTTTGCGCGTGAGTCGGCGGGTATGCTTTTGAACTGGGATCATTAACATTTTTTCATCCAAAGGCAAAGTGCAACGGCATTTTGTTCGCTTGTGACTGGCGGAAATGAATGAAAAAAGTTGAGTAACAATTTGAAATGGAAAAAAGATGAAACGATCAATTTCAGCTTATACAATGATGAAAAACAAGCAAGTTTTCAATTAATTATGTACAATAGACAAACAAAGAAAGCCCCGATGAAACGAATCCGATACCTGATACATGTATTGAACAGCCACGGCGGCGCTAATTTCAGTTTTGAAGTTTTTGATGAATCAGCACGTAAAGTTGCCAGGTGGCAAATGCCGACGTGTACGAATATGGCAAAGTTGGGGTCGGTTTGGTTTGAAACTATCGTGATACCGAAACTGTTTAACAACGGCGTCCACTCGGTTCGAAATTGGATCTCGAACAACGGCGACGAAGAAGGGAGGAACCGAGCCGCCTGCCCTCAGGGCTTGCTTGCTTGGCGACACTGAGAGCGACTCCGTGGGAGGCGGCGGCCAAGCTCGAAGCCGTTGTCGTCGTAGTCGTCTTACCTGCCCCTTGCCTTTTTTGCTACTGTTTTTACCTTCCCATACTTATCGCTTTTTTTATCAAGTTATGGAGACCCAAGCGTGAGGAAGGAAGACAAATTGAGTTAGGCGAGAATAATGCCTACATCGATACTAACGACAAAAGTTGAGAAAGAAAAGCTCACGTATGTTAACTTAGGCCAACACCCGTTACCAGACCTGCCAATTACCGGGATTGTGACGTTTGCCGAGTCAAAAATTGCAAAAAATAATACCCAAGTCGGATTCTAGCAAGTGTCAAGACGTCAAATTCCTTACAAAAGCCATCAATCTGGGCAACTATATTGCTTCAGATGACAAAGACGACAACAAAGACCAATTTACATTTAAATAGTTGAAATAGATAACTGTGATTCAAGACGTACGTCGTCTAACCCGTAGCGGGTTGCGTCAAAAAGACCGAGTCGCAGGGCCTTCCGATAAATAATAGATGCGATTTCTAGAGCTTGAGACGCAACCCACGAAAATTTCATTTAGCCGAGGTGTGAAACGCAGAAAATGGATAGCATTTTAAAAAATGATTGGCAGTTAGGGCAGGGCATTCATCACGCCCAGAGATGGATAGCTACCGGAAATCACTGTACTATTAAAGAATTGGAGAAAAACGACGTAATTTCGATTTTGGTACAAAATTTAAGACAAAACGGACTGTTAAAGCATGAATTTACCGCTATTGATACCCTGAACACCAAATTACGACTAACTTCGCCTTGAATATGAATGTTTTATCGGCATTGGCAGGGATGACGGCCTACCGATGCTGCTCCAGGGGCCACGGCATCCCAAGAATCGAAGGCAATCATGAGCAGTTGATCTTGAACTACTGCTAAAATGCGTTTTATACTACTGTATTCGCATTGTACAAGTTTGATTATTATCCATAACCGCGAAAGGCTTACACGTTCCCACAGACGCGTTTTGGATGCGCCGAGCTTTGCCAAAAGGGCACGATGCCATGGGTCAGGTGGATGTCAAAGCCTGGGAAGTTCAGTCATTCTTCCCATCGTTCCTGAGGGCATTCTGTGAAAAAAAGGAGGAAGCGCATTGCGAATTGTAAATTGCTATAAATAGGGTGGATAGACGACTTTTTTGATCAATGGTTTACATTAGCTTTTTTTAGATGTAAAAGTTGGCTGTGGCACTTCATCGATGACCTTGGGTGGTCGTGATGATAGTCAAGTGGACATGAGCACTCCAAATTAGTGCCAATGACAAGTTGCGGAGGAGGGCATGTACTTGAAAAGTGATGTGGGTACTTACACTGCGCAACAGGCGGAAGTGCTTGCGGGGAAGTTAATTGGCGGGATCGCGCGGCCTTTTTCGAGGGGGTTTGTCCATAGATACGGTAATGAGTTACTTCAAGCAATGAAAAGGACGCTTTTTAATGACAATTAAGGCTGTCTGCCATGGCAATTGTTGCCAAAAGGGGCTTTCTTTCGCGATTTAAACCCAGAAAACAAATAGTAAATCCATTTCCGCCCACGCAATGACCCAATTTCAGTAAAACATAACTTTAAATCATAATAAATAACGATAAACACCCTCCCACATCAAAAAAGTACATCAAAACCTCAAATGTACCAAGTTGTAACAGTTCCAAAGTGCTCGCGAACAGCCGGCCCAAAGGCGGAAATTCCGGCTTTAGCTTCTCGGCTTATAATGCGCCACGCTGAAAAGTGTCCCACCTCACTGACAGTCGCGCAGGATGCCAAAATGCGTAGTAAGTTTAGCATGGCACCTTTAAAAGGGTTAAAATGGAAGCTTGAACGCCGTCGGCAGCGACGACTGAATGGGCCGATTAATTGTATGCAAAACATGGCGGGGACGCAAAAAGGTTAGTGACACTTTTCAAGTATCTACGTAAAGCTGGAAACATTGCAAAGAATCTCAGGTGTCACGTCATCAGGGTTAAGTCGATAAGGGCAAATGTACCGCGAAAGCGCCCATTCTATGCCTTTTTTGGGTAAGAAGAATGAAATGGGCGGGTTTTGGTTAAAATTTGAGCCATTTTTTAGGATTTCCGTAAAAATGACACGCCCCTTTGTGATTGAATGCCGATGTGGGCAAGCATTTAATGCAAATGAGCTCTCAAAAATAGGTGAAAAGTCAAAACACGCTTATTTTAGTTGAAAATAGCCGCTAAAAAGTAGCGTAATTACATGGTGTAGTCCCTTGAAGAAAATTTTTACAGACACAGCCTGTGAAGCAGCGCAGGAACCGTTAGGGTATCTTTAGTCCAATCTCGGCACTTTTTACCAATGACATAACTTTGTAGCCCCAGCGCAATGAGTTCTATTTCTGCCCCTGGGTTGGGTTAACGCTTTGCTTCCTCAATGGCTGTCGGCATTGTATTTTTTGTCCCACAAAAAGTGCTCTATTGCCTGATTGGGGCAAGCTTTTGCCATCTAGGTACAGTAAAGTGTGCGTTTTGTCGAATGCCAATCCCAAAGGATCAAAAACCCGCATAAAACAATGAGATGTCAACTGTACTTTGGCACTGTTTAAAATTAGCAAAATACACAGGATTCCACCCTTCAAAAAGGAAGCGCGTCTTTTTCCGTGCCACTTTTAACGATCATCGCAGGCGTGCAGGCCGTCTATGCCCTCAGGGTATGTAAGTGCTTCCGTGACAATGCGATGCCGAGTGATGAGGATAAAAGTCGCAAAAGAAGACAAAAAGCGTTGTTAACAACGTTTTCGCACCAATTAATCCGTCATCGGCACACTGGCCGGAAGCGCCTACCGCGCAACGGCGAAGAACAAATGGAATGCCTAAGGGTAATTGTCGGACGTGTTGGTTGCAGCCTTTTTTCGCGGAAAAAAGTGGACGGTGGACGCAAACAAATTCAAATTGAACTTCGAGACGTTAATCGGAGCAAAGTGGAGGTAGGCTTTTATCGGTACTGTTTTTGTTGAACAAAAAAGGGCGGAAAGCGGCGCACTTTCGGAAAGGGCATTGACTAATGGTACCTATGGTTGGAAAGTAACGAAGGAAAATGATGATGTTGCCATGGTAAGCGTAGACAAAAAACGGGAAGGTGTTTTAGGTAGGTGAAGGGATGATAATTTATGGATGACAGATGACTGACGGGGAAGCAAGAAGGATGGTTTGCTGACATGCTGGATATTGATGTTTAAAGTGAAAGTAGAGCAAGTGACCTTTATATAGCATATTTACGTCAGAAAAAAGCAGAAAAGGTGATCGAAACTTTCAAAAATCAGTTTCCTAAAAAATTACGGTAGTTGTGGCATTCCGCACACTACGCCAACTGGCGGGTTTTCAAAAAAATAAACGCCAAAAGATAGAAATAGATGCAAATAACATTCCCCGACAAATACAAAACATCAAAATTAACCATTTTTTGTTTGTTGACCAAAAACTCACGTCTATAACGCTGCCTGTGCGACAGTTCGTGACCGCGCACCGCAAACACCATTCCACCTTAGTCGAGGCCGAGGGCTACGGCACGGCATCGTGCTACGACGAAGCTGTTGTTCGAAGAAGCCGACACCGAGGACGACGACAAGCACCACTGACACATGCGGCGACGACCTCGACGGTTCGAAGCGCCGGGCGCAGGCGCGATTCACGACGCTTCTTCTTCTCCTTCGGTCGAACCGACGGCACTGTCTTCTCCGCCGCTGACTGAAGTGAAGACGAAGACGGAAGAAGGTTAGGGTTGACGGGTAAGAGTGCAAATATAAGCGAAGACCCCCCTAAAGTACCACCGAGTTGTCGCCCGCCTTTTAAACCAGAGGAGGCCCCTCAGGATGTCAAACGCGTCTCGATTAAAATGGCGGCATTCCAGCACAGTGCACGTGCCAACAAAAAAACTGGGTGTCTAAACATCGAAAACCGACAAAAATGGAAGGGGACGGTTGTCGATGTCGGATAATTAAGGGCGGTGGGTGTCAAAACTTCGCGCGACCGACGTGGAAACCAAACAAATTAATGCTGGTTAGGGTGGGCTTCGTCACCGTCACCCGCCCTGCCGGTCGGCTCCTGAAGCGAGGGGGTCGGGCCTAGCAACACGGGAGACGCCCCTCGAAGCTTGAAGCCTGGAGGGCGACAAAAAAATGATGGAAGGACGATGGCGACGATGGTAGTAGTAGCCGTGCCCCACCGCCAACCAGCTAGCTACATTGCAATTAATTTCCACACATCTACTAACCACACAGGGGACCCCTCAGGGGCACACATACATAAACTTCTTCTGCGCAGGGGGCTGTAAGCGGAGCAGCGCCGCTACCCTCAGGGCAATGGGGCGACGAACACAAAACTTTGTCAGCGTCAACTTCGTCGCCGTCGTCGTCGTCGTCGACGGAAGGAGGAGCAGGCGGCAGTTTAGCTTTCAGCAAAAAGTGTGAAGGCACGTGGACAACACCTCTGTGGGAAAGTCGCGCGCTCAGTCGGCGGTGTTTGGCACCTTGCCCGCGCGACTGTCACTAATACTACGACACGGGCGCCCGAGGGCATGAATGAGGAAATTGAATTAGGCTGGATGGGGGCCGGTGGGGGTGGCGGGGAGCTAGACTGTTTTGGCACTAATAAACAAACATTTTGGAGTGGATGAATGTGATGAATGTTGGCAAAGGTGTGCACAGGCGAGGAGGAAGTGTATAAAGTGTGAATGGAAACAGTTCATTGTTGAAAATGTTGATTTACGAGACAAAGGGGGGCCATTTTGCGGGTTTTTTGAATCAAACATCATGAAATTCAGTTATTTTAAATGAAAGCTCAAAAAACAAAACTGTAGTCGAAACTACGATCTTTCAGTTTTAGCAAAAATGAACAACAAAAGATGCAGGGCGCAGAGGGACGTTACAACTTACAGTATACATACGACCTCAAAACAACGACCAAAATTCAACTTACTTACAACTTTTCTGCAACCTTCACACCAAAACCACCATTGTCACAACTACAAAGTAACCATAATGCAAAAATGCGTCACGAAAGCCTTCCATCTACCCGTCTATCAACAAAAAACAAAACAACACCCCCGAAAAAACCATTTCCGTTGATTTTGAACAAAACCAAACCCAAAACAATCGAACCGAAACCCCTACGCCTCCACGACGGCATTTCTCATTAGCTGTGTTCCAGTATCTCCTTCCGTCTTTGAAATAGTACCCCCGACGTATGTAGCTACTAACAAACTTCTGGAGTGTGGAGAAGCGCATTCATCGAAAAGTGAGCACCGCCTTCCTTATGCTGTGATAATGCCAATGGAGGAACGAGCGCAAAGTCGAGTACCACCTAATGCACGCCTCCGGGCGAAAGCAATTTAGATAGGGGACAACATGCATCCAGAACAGATTTCAAGGAAAGCGAGCGATGGATGCCGAGTCGACGAAAGCACTCAAGAATGACGGCGAGGAAGACGATGGCATTCTGTTATGGTCAGGTGCAGGCGAGAAAGCGCATCGTCTTCCGGATTTGGGTATCTTTGAGCTGTTTGTTTTGAATTTGGTTTGGGTTAGTTAGATTTTAGAAGCAAAACCGATGACGGATCCGCTTTCGGATTCTGTATTCGTTAATGTAGTGGGAGGTGCCTACTATGTATCTAAGAAAAAACTAAATAACAAGAATACAGTTTGGGTTTGAGAGTGACGGATATGTTCTTCAACGGGTATTGCATTGTGGAGATGAAATTTTTTGAAAATATTCAAATGGAAATTCAAAAACCCAATAAATCTTTAAAAAACTCACTAGAAAAACCAGCCTCCTTCTTAGCCTTCCGCTTAGCCTTTTCCTTCTCCTCGTGATCGAACTGATAAGCTGACCGAAGTGAATAATCGACGAGATAGTCCTGATCGACGACATCCCAAAGATCGTCATAGAAGCCTTCATCAATAATACCCGTCATCCCGGGGATGAAATACACCGCTTTCACCTGTCTGTGCTTTGCTCCGTCTTCCAAGTTGACGAATGATCCATCGATTCGAGATTAGAGCTAAATCGCCTCCGGCTGGGCTCTGCCTGCTTCCTGAAACGCAAAAAACGACAAACGTAGCCTAGGCTTTCCTCCAAGTGCGTGGGAGCGTCTGAGCAAGTCGGATCTCTGATTTGATCAATTAAAGCTGTAATTTTTTGCTATAAACCAAACACAGGTTTCACTTTTGATTGTTAAACTTCAAAAAAACAGAGGTATCAATTTTATTATCAGTAACTCTCTTATTAACATTTGCGCCAACAATACAAATTTCATACAAATTATTAAATTTACAAAAAAGTAGTGAATAAATATGTATAATAACAACTTTGAGACAGCTATCCCCAGCGGCAATGTTCAAAATGGCCGTAATCAGTGCCCGCTGGCGTAGCCCCAATCGGATTGGCTGGATCCGCTGATTGGACGCGGCTTGTTCCGCCTAAAAAGATCAAAATTAGTCAAAATAAGCAATATTTATTCGAATAAATCATCGTACTGATAAAGTTTAGTGGCTTTCTTGAAGCACTTGACGAATTGCGTCTTTATGTCCGCGTAGCAGCACGCTATGTGATACACACTTTCATCGGCTGGCAGTTCCGGCTTGTCGCGATTGGCATTGTGAATCAATGAAAAGTAGTAGTAAGTCGGATTCTCGCAATCGGTCGGTGGCATCGGATCAGCCCCAGGCAGCGGCATGAATTCGGTGATCTCGACCTGGGTGATGGGGAAGATCTTGTAGGGGCGTTGCTTCTTCTTGCCAGTCGGCTGTGGGCCCAGGATCAGGATCAGGGACGTGAACACGAACGCCGCACACTCCGAGTAGCGCTTCTCGCCCGGTGGGAGCCACTTCATGTGGGCAAATATGTGGAGATCGTGTAGGTGCATCCACAGCGTTGACTGAAAGGTGACGAAACTCACAATGCTATCAGATTGCGTGAGAAAGCGGATAAAAAGTTGGAAATGTGATCGAAATGACGAATTTTGACACTTTTGAAGATGATGGGGGTTTGAAAAGAGTTCAAAAACGTAAACAAACAAACTTCCACGATACCGGAAGCCACCCACTACATCAAAAAAGAGGCCCCTGACTTACCGATTGCGCTATTTCCGGCAACTTTGAAAGCCGATCAATTTCGGCACCGTATTCCTCGTGGATGCGCTGCATCTCATTGACGTAGGTCGCCAGCGTTTGCATCCTCCTCAAAGCTTGGACGACTTGCTTCTGTTCGTGGCTGTCTTTGATGCAGCAATCGCGAATCTGCTCCAGAAACAGGGGGTACTTCAAAACGCGTTGGATAGGCTTTATCAGCAACGATTGGATGGATTCCTTGTGCTGGCCTGAGGCGTTGAGGTCTTCGAGGTGTTGCTTCAGTTTTGGGTCATCTGAAACCCCATTATCAGCCTTCTGAAAACCCAAAAAAATTCACTTACTGTGATGCAAATGATGAAACCTCAAATACGCCGCACTGTACTCCGCATACATCTTGAATTTGTTGCACTTGTTGACGAACAACACCCCTATTCTCATCACAGAATCCTTGATCTGGGCTGTCTGAAGCACTTTCGATGACTGGGCTGTCAGTAGATCGCCCCCAGCATCCTGTAATGAAGTCAGAAATTGGGCGTGCATCTTGTGGAGACGGTCGACGCATTCCAGTAGTTCCAATTTGGCCGGTCTGACATACTGTAGCAGCAGTTTGTCAATGTCAGCGACGAAGGCTTCCTCGGTTTGGACGAGTTCCACGATACTTTTGAGGAGTTTTTCATCCGCGGCGGCCCTGGCTGGATCGATATTGTTGTTAGAAGATAAAGATGAGCTCGAACTTGATGTCATTGCCGGTGGCATTGCTGGGGGTTCCATGGATCGGAGGATGTTGTCGTTCTCGACGATCTCGTAGAGGGTTTTGCGTCTGAAATTGGGGGTTTTTATAGATCTTTGAAAACATATTTCAACGTTTTTATGGCATCTGAAGGCGTAAGAACCCCAATTTGGCGACAAATTGCCAGTTTTAAACATCAAAAGGCAACGTAAACTCACATCAAAAACTGCGTATGAATGCAGCAATAAAGATGAACGTAATGCGGGAGATGCGCCGTCTCGACTCGGGCTCGGAGCTCGATCGGAAAGACATAGTCACTGAATTTCATGTCGGGCAGCGATCCCTTCAATGACCCCATTCTCGAGATCAGGATGTACTTCAGCGTGTACAGGGCCTCAATGTACTGTTTCGCCTTCCCTGCCGCGGCATTGCCCGGTAATCGGGGGTCCGCAGACATGTCAATGCCGGAACTACTCGTCGATGCCGTCATCGAATGCATACCCGTGGCGGCACGGGCTCCAGGAGCTCGAATCGCTGAGTTGATAATGTCGAGACTGCCGCTAAGCCACGCGATGGGGGATGTGTTGGACGGATTGGCGAGCTGTTTCGAGGATTCGTTGAGCACTGTGTGGACGAATTCGCGAAGTTCGGGCTCGGATCGGAACTGGAGCGCGAGCATCTTCATCGGGAAGGACGCGTAGACGATTAGTTGAGGCAGGTTCAAGGATATGACGAGTTCGCACTGAAAGGGAGCGGTCAAATTGGTCAAAAATCACATCAAGGTATACTGTAGCAATGCCAAAAACGCAAAACAGCGCCAATAAAGTAAGAAAATGTTCAAAACTCACAGCAGAAGTCGTCATTAACGCCCTTCCATCCTTATCCAGAATCTGTAGCACATCCAACCCTCGAAAAACGATGAAACAATCACTGAACGCATTCGGCTTCTCATCGACGACCCGACCATGCCGCGCTGACATCCCTGAAGCCATCTTCGCCTGCCATCGCATCAGAGCCGGCTCAGACGACGCACTAGACCGCGATTCAGACGTGCTGGGGCTTGTGGCAGGCATTCCGGAAGCAACGGCACAGAATTGATCAATGTCTTCCTTCGATACGACGTTCAACGCATAGATTCCTGTGTCTTCGGCTTTCCAGTAGACGAATCGGTCCGAGTGGCGTCGGATTTCGGTATCTGAAGCGAGAGCAAAGTTTAAAACTTTTGAAAAAGTTGAAGAAATTTCATCGAAATAGAAGTCAAAATAAAATTTGTTGATGAAAAACGGCTTCAAAACACAAAAAGATAGACGAAAAAAGTTCAACACGTGCGAAACCCAAATATAAAATGCTTCGGCAAACGACCAAAGTTGCGTGAATTCCATCAATTGGCCTGATTACAGCCACGTTCCAGCTGGGGAGGATAGAATTTGACTAGAACGCCCTTACATTATGTGAAAAGATTCACATTTTGTTGCCATCAAAAATGGGATTACGCGGAGGGAGCTTCCTGTCACTATGTGCCGAAAATGCGATTACCGGGGGTCTCGGTTTTGGTTGGTTGACGAAGTTGTAGTCGTCGTCGTCGTTGCAAGTGTCAATCGACTTTATCTCGACTGTCGCAATGCTCATCTTTCACGCCCCTTTCCTTCCCGCCGCCCACGAGACAGATAGATAGTCACTTGGTTTGCCTTTTTTCCGCGCACTCATTGATGCGTTTATCCGGGGATAGCTGCCTGGATGGGTTTTCCTTACACTTTCAATCCACCTCAATGACAATGATGATTAGAAATGAGTCAGCGTCGATCTCAAGGACCACCCCAGCCTCGCACATCATAGTCTTCGAGAGTCGGCTTAATTAGTGCTAAGTGGGTGGAGGCGGGGAGCAATTTGCGTCCTGCATCGACAAAGAGCGCTTCCGGATACATGCTGACAACCAATTGAAGGCAGCCCCGATTGACGGGAAACAAAAGTTCGGCGCCAAAGCGGCACCAAGGGCACATCCGATTAATTAAGTGCTGCGCTTTTGCCATGCTGGCCGAGAACGTGCTGAATAAATCATGGCTCCCCTCCGGCAATCCAATGGCCCTCCATGCCCTGGAGCTACATAATGTAAAGCAAAGCGGCCATGCATTACATGTTTTTCGGACAATTGTGACCCCCATTTTGTATACCAAACTGAACTTTGATGGCCATTTGCAGAATTTTTGACCATTCAAACGACCGAAATTCCCATGGCATGCATTTTAAAGGCGCTAGCTAACTGAACTATGTTTAAATTTAGCAAAATACATCATAAAAAGTTCAAAATTAATTATAAAGCAGACTAACCTTTGAAGATAGGTGCCGAAAACACATTCTGATGCCTCAAATTAGCGGCACTCAGCTCCGCAATGTGCGATGTCGAAGGTGCGGCATGCATGGTAGCGGTAGCGGATGCCATAGAAGTTGACTGCTGCTGATGATGAGAATCCCGACGAGCGACGGTCACGGAAAGCACGTGCGGATGCACCTTCACCCATTCGCTGCGGTCATCAGACAACTTGAAGATCTCGGCCGCGAACCTGCAATGGGCCCAATCAACACGGTTCCCACGATGCGATCCGCGTTCCGGTGACGGACCGCGAGTCGGCGCACTCGGCTTCGAACGCGTTCGGCCTTTGCCGTCCCAAATTGCCATAAAAATGGCATTTTGGGCCGTTTTGAACCGAAATTTTGATTTAAAAAATAAATTTAAACGGTGTAGTTTTACACTAATTATATGTTTATGTAGCAACACTGAAATAAAAATAAAAATTTTGCTATTCTTTTAAAAATGAATACAGAAATCAGTAAAGATAGCTTTTACGGTTTCTAACTTGTTGCAACCCAAGCTTGGTAAACAAACTTTTTCATAAAATTAGAGTTTCATTTCAAGTTATTTTCATTTTTGACAACTTTGGTAGAAAAAATGTAAGGTTAAAATGATTGGTAAGACAAGAATATTGAATTCACCACCTTTAGAAACCAAAAACGTCAAAATAACCCCCAAAACACCATCAAAACCCCAAAACTCACCGATAGCTCGTCGGCCCGCTCATCAAGTTGGCGCCATTGAGACAGTTTCCCGGCTGGCAGCTGCCACAGGACAAGCTTCCGCCCATGAGTCGGTGACAAGCGTCTTTTTGCGTGTTTCCGACGGCTTCGACCAGCAATCTGCTACGTTTTTATCCCTGGAACAACGACGTATTGCCATTTTTTGGTTATTATAAATTAGACTTAGGCCAATGCCATTTTCAAAGCAAAAGCTAAAAAATGGCATTCTTAGCCTTAAAACCGCACGCTTCCTCGATAAAAGCGAGACATTAGCACATTGTTGAAGGAACAGAGCCTTCTGAAGTATGGCTCAAGATGGCACAAAAAACAAAGCCATTACGCAAATAAGGGCAGTTGGGGTTAGGAAGGAAGGGCGGTACTTGCTAACTATCACTAATCTGGGTCACAAATCAAGCGGTTAAAAAGTGGCAAGCCGCCGGCGGCGACGCCTGGAGGCGCTTTGGGGATCGACGCGCCGTGCCCTCGGGGCAGTGGGGGCCATAAATTCGGACACTTGGAGTACTGTTGAAGCGACTTGGGGACGGCACCCCGCCTTTTCGATGTTGTTAGGTTGGGCTGAGCTTTCGTCTCGAAGGAAGTTCAGCACTTTGGCCTCGAGAATTCGGAAGTGAGGGCGTGGTTGTGCGCGACCTGCGCACCCGACCGTCTGTGTCGCCAACGTCATCCCGAATGCATTCAACAACTAACACTTGGCTTTTGTTTCAACCATGGACCCCCGTTTTTTGCACCGTTCCTTCAGCCGACTCAATAAAAGTGACTTCCACCGAGTCGGAAACGCTCGCCTTCAGCCCCCGCGGCTTCACACCAATCAATCTATCACGCTGTTCTGCCCTGTCTTGGCCTTCCCGAAAAGGTATCTTTATTTATTTATTCATTATTCATGCCATGGGACGACGCGACTCGTCCCTCAAGGCTGGGGTCTTACTAAAACGCAGACGCAGACGCAGACGCAACGCCTAAAATGCAGACGGACGGGATGACTAAAACGCAGACGCAACTGCTAAAATGCAGACGCAGACGCAGACTTCCCCTGAACCCCTTGAGGGCATCTTCCGGACTTAGAAAATTTTTCAAAATTCAAGCCCGGACTTTAAGTTCACCTGGGCTTCGGGGTTCGGACTTCGGGTTCACCTGGCCGTCGAGTCGACCCAGGCTTCGAGGCTCAGACTTCGAGTTCACTTGGCCTTCGAGCCCCGGACTTCAAAGTGTCTTCGAGCTCACCTGGCCTTCGGGTTTACCTGGCCTTCAGGGCTCAGACTTCGAGTTCACTTGGCCTTCGAGCCCCGGACTTCGAAGTGTCTTCGAGTTCACCTGGCCTTCGGGCACCTGGCCTTCGAGTCGACCTAGGCTTCGGGGCTCAGACTTCGAGTTCACTTGGCCTTCGAGCCCCGGACTTCGAAGTGTCTTCGAGCTCATCTAGCTTCGGGTTTACCTGGCCTTCAGGGCTCAGACTTCGAGTCACTTGGCCTTCGAGCCCCGG
>KB454974.1:0-22530 GCA_000341325.1 Panagrellus redivivus
TGACAAATTTGAAGGTGGAGATCACGATTTTACAATTTATTTGATTCAGAATCCGCTTAGCTTTAGAATCCGCCTGTCAGATTTTGTGACACAGATTCCTATGTGTGTGGTATCATTCCAATGCATACACTCAGGGGATTATTTTAAGACCATATCTCCAGCAGTTGATCTACTATGACGGAAGTTACATCAATAAATTACAAATTTCCCGATTTTCGTCATTAGTACCCATAACTTTTGTTAACGTCGATCAATAGATGCCCCCTAAAGCTTAAAATAATTGCCTCGTTGCATGCATTCGAATGATACCACAAACATAACAATTCGTGTCACTTATTCTGGAAGGGGGATTCTGGAGCTAAGCGGATTCTGAATCAAATAAATTGTAAAATCGTGATCTCCACCTTCAAATTTGTCAGGAAGAAGTTTTGCAGTATGATTTGGGACAAATTGCGAAGTTGCCAGGGGGTTAGTTCATTTTCTTGGCAATAGGTTCTAATCAATGCCATAGAAGGAAATTCACTCGACACTTTTTTGAAACTTTTGAAGTGCCGTTCAATGCAAAAAACAATAAGCTACAACATGAAACATAAATTGGCGATCAGCCAGTAAAAGCTAACGAGTTATAGTCCGTTGAAAATTTTTTTTGTAAAAAATCGATAATTTTGGAAGTTGTATGAAAAATCCGAGTACGTCATTGTGTTCCTCACCGAAAGTTGACCATGGAACCAATATATCAGAATTATAACTTAATAATGAAGCTCGGAAATTTTTAAAAATAAAGCTTTCAGAAGCCATATCTCACACAAAAAAAGAGTAAACTAAAGTTTGCACAAAGCGTAGTGCACATCTGGTCGAAAAAAAATTCCGAACGACCTATTACATTGCTAATTTTTGGTCTAAGTCAAATAAAAACCAACTTAGCGCAAAGCGGAGGAGAAGCACATTCAGACGAACCACCACTTGATTCATCGGAGTCGTTATTGCCGAGTGCGAACTTAGCATGGTTAGGGAAAAACAACATCGACTCGTAAGTCGTCTTGAGTTCGATTGTCTGTTTCGACTTCCTGATATGAGAAAAATGCGTATTTACGTCACAATGAAATGCGCTTCCGTCTTCTTTTCCGGGAATTGAGACAACCATTGAAAACTCAGGATCTTGGTGCTAAAAAAAGTAAATTTATTTACTATGTAAAACCATTTAAGTCTTACTTTAGTAAACTCAAAGATAGATTGAGCCTTCGGAACGGAATCCGTAACCTCGAGGCGCATTAAATTAGTAATTGAGATGGAATCAAAAGCTTCAGCTAGCGATCCCGGAATTGAATTGCTAATAATAACTTCTTTCGCTCCGTTCAAGCTAGCGAACAACTCTTTGTAAGTGATTTCGGTGGTGGTGGGGCAATTAATGGTGTAGCGGGCCGCAGAAAAACGTTGAAAAATCGATAACACCGTAGGCGTCAGAAGGGTCCCTTTGATCTTCATCTGTTTGCAGTTGGCTGGGTCTACATTTGAGCTTACATCAACAATATCTCTCGACGGAATCTCGAGTAGAGAAAATTCAGTGTCGGTAACGTATTGACCACAGGGTGTCCACTTGCTGTAGGTTCCATTCGCAAACTGGAGAACAGCGTGTCCGTCAATCCAGGTTATAGTTGTGATTTTCGGATAGTCAGCCTTGTATGGTGGACTATAAAGGAGATCAGCGTAGAAAGGTAGGGCAGGAAGGGCAGTCGGTTTTTTTTTTTGAATTTTCCTCTCTGGATTCGATGGCGTTGATGATAGCTTCAATCTCGACGAAACTGGTAGCCGTGAACAAGTTGTTGCGAAGGTCTTCGTGCCGGTGCAGGCTTAATTAGTACAATTTTCAACGGGATTTGTAAAGTTTGAGTTAAAAATTTACCTATATTGACAGATCCGGAAAATGTGTTCGGTTACAGCGCTCATGGTGGCCGAAAACATCTTTGCGTAGGAAACGTATTCCCTCGCCACTTGGACGTTTGGTTTGAACGTATTTTCGAAGAGATAGGGATTGTACAAAATTCCCTCCGCCGACATGACCGCATCGCAGCCGGTAGCTTGAATGCACCGTTCAACGTCTCCAGGAAGCTGAAACCTTATTTTGACAAACTCAATCCCTAAAAACAGCAAACCAACCTGGATGTTGCCATTGGCTATCACGGGAATGTGCAATTCACTTTTTACTGCTGCGATATGGGACCAGTCAGCAATCCCAGTGCTGACCCCTGTCATCTCCTGCGTGCGTCCATGAACCGTAATCATAGAAGCACCGGCCTCTTCCAGCAGCTTCGCGTATTCGATCGTGTCGGCCGTCGTCTCTTCGCATCGCATTTTTACGCTTATGGGTAGTAGGCACTTCTTGAACACTTTGGACACTATGGAGACGTAACGATCGCGTTTGTTCTAAAAGTTTATAACTAAAATTAATTAAAACAGACTAAAACTACTTGTAAGCACAAATTTTCCATCTGAGCAATCTCCTCTGAATAGCTCAGATCAATATCAACTCCATCGCAATAGCCTTCGACATAGCGGCATGCAATCAGAAACGTTTCTGGATTGGTTCCTACGAATTGGATAATAAACGGTTTGTGTCGTTCGCCTTTCCACGTTCCCAGACTTTTCTCCCGATAGGCGGGGTCGCTGACAAATTGATCGGCCTTAATCATTGGCGAGAAAGCCAAATCTGCGCCGTGGGCTCGCATCAATTCACGAAATGCCAGTTCACTAAAATAATCGCATTTTAATTACTTTTCCATAAAAAAAAGAGAAAACGAAAGCAAACTAGCCTTTGGTTAATCATCGGCGCTACAACGTATTTTATGGTAGTCATTGTTTTTCGCCAATAGTCCTTTTTGAAGTTGAGTTCCTCGACGCTGCAGGTGAAATTTACGTCCGGTTCAGGGACACTACTGTCGATATGAATGACCCTGACTTCAGCGCCTGACATTGTGGGTTGTTTAACAGGCATCGCGCGACTTTCTTTTGGAAAAATTCAAAGGGGGCCAAACACATTTGCCAGAACACTCACTACCCTTGCATGAATTTGTGTGCATGCAAATTTTGCGAAACCGACTGCGGCCGCGCAGTTTCCCCATGGACTGTCAAAGTCACAAATTTTATTTACAGATTATTTTGAATAAAAAAATATTCTGAAAACTTGATGTTGTCAGTATGTGCCAAACTTACGGTTAACTGATTGTCAAACTTTTTGTTGTCTGCACATGTCACATTACCAGTTAACGATGCAATGATACGGTCACCGCAATACCAACAGTTTGAGCCGTGGATTAGCATGTTTGTCTTTCTGTGTTGATTGCTTGACACATTAAAATCTTTTTTATTGCTGCCGCCAAAGGTAATACGATCCGGCCAATGTCTTTGATTCGCCGCGCGCAAAGCAACATCATGCCCTGACAATTGTGAGTGAGTACCTATTTGTTAGCCGCCAATGATACGCCGCATTTCGCAATGCCGTGGATAAAAATAGACCGTTATGTGAACCAGATTAGCTTAGTCTTCATTCGCTACAACGCTTCTGTCTATCAACATGTCTGCTCTCCGCAAGGTCCGCCGATTTCCTATTTTGGCTTCTATCCGTTCTAATAAGATGATGAGTGAATCTGATTCTAATGTCCCGACTACTTCTTCCGACTACAAATTTGCTTCTTGGATCCACCGACACCGACTCATACGACTTGGAATCCGATGATGGTTCCCGATGCGAACATTTACACTAGACGCCTGTTGATTCTGTACCCTACTTATTGTTTACTGCAAACTTCTCACAATTCCAATAAAACTTGAATAAGTACATTGAACATTTCGTTCAAGTTGACTACTTTGCATAAAGCCTCGAAAGAGGACCTTATTAACGGAGACGCCGGGGCCAGATTTTACTCGCTACGGATTATCTGCACATCCACGCGCGCACTCTGGCATCGCTGCAGCCCGCGAGTGTCACTTTTTATTAGAATGCCGTCGGCAGCGGCGTGCCACCGTCCTATGCGATTATTACCGCCGCTGGCGATGGCCCACATCAAAATTAAGTTTACTTACTGCTGTCCTCCAGGCGTCTGATCCCGCCTACGGCGCTCCCACGGGCGGAACCACCAACGGCGAAGTGCTAACCCCCTTCGGGCTACTGTACAAGTGTTGGGCTCGGAAATGGCGTTGTGAACTATTTAGTGAGTTTTACATTAGCCATTTGTTCGGTGTTTGGTATTGTTGAATTGCCGTAAAATGGAGGATTCTGGTAAACCGGAACTGGCTCCGGTGATTGCGGCTGCTTCGAATCCGCTAGCTACACCCATGCACGCGGTGAATCACTTCGACTATCATCATCTTGGGAGTTTGATGCCCTCAGGCACGCAACAACACCCATTAGCGCCAACTGGGTATCAGATGCATCCATATTTTGCGTATCCATTTCCTGATTTTGTCGATCCAACGTACTCCGCGACTTCGGGAAACTTCTTTCCGACCCAAATGCCATACACGCTACAGTATGCCACCGGGAATGGTAGCAATCTGCAGGCAAGTTTATTTCCGTGAACTGCCTGAGGCCAATAGAACGTTTCAGGAATCCGCAAATGCCGTGGATAGCGTGAACTCCTCGTCCGGCGCCAGCTCTCCCGGTTCCGCGCCCGATGACTTGCCCGCAGGCAGTGCCGCTGAAAAGGCGTCAAACTTCTATGCTTCCGGGAATCAGATAAAGTCATCTAACCAGCATCACCACTTTGAGAATGCCTTCAACGTCGGAGGGGTGCCATTCATCCAGCGGTCCCCATTTGAAACATTTTGCACGGTCCCGGGCCGAACCAGCTTACTGTCATCAACGACCAAGTACAAGGTTACTGTAGGCGAGATTCAGCGTCGAATATCGCCCCCGGAATGTTTGAATGCGTCACTTTTGGGTGGGATTCTGAGAAAGGCGAAAAGTAAAGACGGTGGGAAAGCGTTGCGTGAATCGTTGAAACGGATTGGCTTGGCTTTACCGGCGGGACGGAGAAAGAGTGCCAATGTGACGGCGTGGACGGCACTTGTTGAAGGTGGGAGGCCATTTTGGGAACTGTTAGCAAAAGAATGTTTCAGAAGAAGCCGTCCACATGGCAAAGGACTTCCATTCATCCTGCGAACGCGAATACCCGGCCAAGGAAATCGCCATCTTTCTGTCCCGCAACGTCGCCACCGAAGACGACGCCCACCGCCGACGCACCATGCTCCACTATGTTCGACTTTTCATCAAAGAACTCTCCGATCTCATGAATTCCGACCGTAGCCCGATCTGTGGCAACCGCCCAGAGGTCATCTTAGACCCGAGCATCCAGAAACCGCTAACCCACTTCTCAATGGTCACCCACGGCTTCGGAGGCCTGGCTCTCGTCGCTGTTTTGGATGCCCTGAATTCCACCGTACACGAAAGCTTTAAACAACTCGAACGCGTGTTCCCACAGCCGCCGATGATGGCACAACAACATCAGGGCTACATTCTGCCCCAACACGAACAAAGTGAAAACATTTTCATTCCCGGTAAATAGGTCCAATTTAGACTTTATCCCAATCGACGTTGATTAAAAATACAGAAAATCTTGTAAAGATCAAAATAAATAATCGGCAAAAACGCCGTTATTAAAAAAAGTTAACATTCAAATTTCAAACCGCTCCTCGCCAGGCGACATAGCCTTCAACTTGCCAATCTTCGGCTTCTGCTCCGGTTCATCGTCGTCTGAATCGCCTTGCTCCGCCTTCGTAGCCTTATCACTTTCGAGTTGTGCCAACGCGACGGATGTGTTGAGAATCATGAATGAACGGGATGAAAATCCGAACCGAATTTCGTCCATGTGATGCAATTCATAGTAGCGAAGAGGATCAAGGCGTTCATCGTTTAGGAAAGTGCCGTTAGCTGATTCCAAATCGATCAGATAGGGCTTCGTTTTGCGGCCGCGTTCGCCATCGGGTCGTGTGTAGGGCAGGGATCGGTATTGAAGGGCGGCATGTTGCTTCGAACAGCTTGGATGGTCCATCGGGAACTGAACGACCTTCCGATCACGGCCAATGAGGTAGCAGGATCGACGATGGATGTGCATGACGGGGAGGGGTTCGGGTTCTTTGCCTTCTTCGTTCTGAAATGAAGCAAAGTACATATAAACTCCATTAAAAATCGATGAAAACCAACCTTAAACGGATGCAACTGCCAATTAACCTTCGGCAACTTCGCCTCTGGCGGCTCGACATACTTGACAACGACGCCATTGACCATGTTTGTGTCTTCCAACAGCTTCCCAGAAGGCTCCAAGGACGGCTTCTCCTTTTCGATGGGTTCCTCTGGGGGTCCGGTAGACGGCGGCGGGAAGCCTCCCCATGGAATGAGTTCTTCAGGAGCAGGTTCCTTCCGATCGAAGGCGCTTTTCGGAGGACTGAACCGTTTCTCGCGTCGTGAATTGTCGCCATCATCTCGTCGGGGAGGTTTCACATCAATGGGCGATCGTGGTTCTTGTTTTGGCGAGCGCATTCGACCTTCTGAACGTCGAGGACTTCGAGAACGTCGGCGACGTTCTGGGGATCGCGATCGACGGCGTCGAGGAGATGGTGAGCGCTTTCGTCGGGAAGAACGTTCACGTTCGCGAGATGGAGAGCGTCGGCGGCGATCTGAAGATGGAAATTATATATAAAAATCGAGGTAGGAAGACAAAATATGGAACTTACAATCGTCACGATCTCGGGAACGTCTTCGCCGGTCAACATCACGGTCACGGGATCGATCATGGTCGCGGCGTCGATCTCTGGAGCGTTTTCGGTCTTCTGAAACGGTTCGAGTTTATATAAAAACAGTAAAAGTGCAATTGCGAAAGAACTCACCTTCATCGGAACTCAAAACCTCTCGCTTGACATGGCGACTTTCGCGGGAACTGTGGCGGGCATCTGGAGATCGTGGCATGCTTCGATGTAGAGTGGAATTTACGGATAAGCGAAACAAGGGCGAACACGACCACCGGAAAAACGAAGTTGGAGAAGTGAGCAAACACTCGCAAAAAGACGAGTTTGCGTTGCGCACACAACGCCAACACGCGCCATAGCACTTCTAAACGGTAAAGTTCACGCCTCAAAAATCGCTAGTCTCAAAATAGCCCAATGCCCAGAGATCACGTTGACACAAGAATTGGATCCAAAATTTTATAATTTACAGTTGTCGACATTTAAACATTGGCCAATATACAGAAACAAAACAATTTACAAAATTAAAGCAGGTATGTACACTCGGAATCTCATAAAAGCGGCATCTAGCCTAGTAGCCGGACTGCAGACGGGTGCCGAGGTCCTCGATCTTCTCGCCGGCTTCGTCGACCTTCTCACGGGCACAATCCTTGGCATGCTCGACCTTAGCCTTGGACTTGTCGTTGAACTTGCTGACCTTCTCGGCGGCGGTGTCGGCGGCATCCTTGACCTTGTCGGCAGCCTTCTGCTCGTTCGGCTTCTCGGTCTTGGCGGCCATGCGGTCCTGAAATGGCAAAGTTATCATCAAACTGGCTCAAAATGACTAAAAAGAAGCGACAAACCTTGAAATCGCCATAGGTCTCGGCGGCATTGTCGGCAGCCTCCTTGACATGGTCGGCGGCCTTCTGCTCAGTGGACTTTTCGCCGACTAGCTTGTTCTTGAGGTCGACGGCCTTCTCCTTGGTGGCGCCAGCGGCATGCTGGATGCCTTCCTTGGCCTTCTCGAGGATGCCCTTGTTGTCTTCGCTGCTCATGGTTGTAACGAGGTGATTGATGTGGAACGAAATCAGGTTTCTGAAAGATAAAGACCCTTCAGTGAAGTCGAATCGAATAGTCGTCGAAGCACGTCGCGTAAAGTCGAATCGGAGTAGCTGGAGTAGAGGAAGTTCGTCGATGAAACTGACGAAAACACCGATTCAGCGCCGCCCTTTTATACCCACCCCAGCCGACTGATCTCTGAACACTTGTTTACCCCCAACTAAGACACCAAAGATCAAAAAACCGTCTCGACCGTGTCGAGGTTGTTTACGAATTTCGAAACAAAAACAAGACTGAAAAAAGTGCCGTGGGTCACGGACACACGGACGCACTCACGTCCATGGTCAACTATGCACATGTGCGTTACACGTGTTGAAGAGCTTATTTTTTTCAGTCTGCTCGGCTGTTTTTGTGAACTTTGGAAGCCAGTAACCGTCGATGATCCTCTCCCAATGCTTCAACTTGTCAGCTAGCTTGTTTTTTACGCCAAAAACATGACAAACTTTGGGAAAAAAGTACAGTCGAGCTTCTTTGTTTTTTTAATCATTGACCCAAAACGAAATATGGATAAGTTCATTCACAATCAGTGTTAAATCATTATGACTAACTCAACTAAATATGTTTTCTCTATTTTTGAGTTAGGAAACGGATTTTCGGTGTTATCGACAGTGGGTTCTGTCGAGCGCACGCACACATTGTACAGTGCGCTGGGGGAACTTTCTGTGCGCGGGGTGTGCGTGCTTTTTTTGTGACATAAGCAAACAACTTATTTCTTAGATAAAGAATATTACGACAATCTGCACACAATATGATTGATTATTTGACATAAAAACCGGCGCGCACACCCCATCGATTTTTTGAGCGACATGGAATCAAGCCTTGCACATGCAGTTTGTGGACGGCCCACATAGTCGTATAAGCTTTATTGCTTAGCTAAAACTTGTATTCTCGTTTTCCACAACTTCAACTTTATTAAAAGTATTACAAAAAGTTGACTGCCATGCCGTATCCTCTGTCTAAACTGGCTTATGGCCTCCGATGTCGGCTGCATGAAATTGCTACCCCAGTTGAACGATATAAGCTACAAATTGCCGCTGGCAATCCTTCTATCTGTTTGCCAAAACAAGTTATTTGTGATGATTCTAAACATACCCCTAACCTTCTCATTTACAATGGAACAACCGAAATGAGACTCAATTATGTTCATGGTTCCTGTCAAGTCACCTTTGATGAAAATGGGCTTTGCATGTACAGATCGGCATATTTGAAGGGTTTGTCATTCCGAGATTTTAAATCTGAAGTTTTTGGTCATGCTCTATTCGAACGAGCTTGGTTTGATTTAGAGGGTTGTTTTCTTTCGAAGTTGTTTTACACAGCGCTTAGAACGGCATTTCCGGATGTGAAGAAACTCAGAATTTTACATAACGCCAATGACTCATATGAATTTAATCTAACGGACGTGCTTAACATTTTTCCTCACCTAAAAGGTCTTTATATTCATTGCTGCACTAATAATAAGTGGATTTCTGAAATTCTACAGTCAAGCAATCGTTCGCCGCTGAGTTTGACGCTTACATTTAATGCCGAAGAGTCAGAGTTTGAAAAATTTGACTTCGATGAGCTGCTGAATTTGTTAAAAGTAAGTTTTTATCGTTGTTGGCATTAATAACAGGCGGTTTTCAGACACAAAAAACAGGCTTTAATCTTTTGATTAGGATCAAGTACAAGGAAGGAGAGTTTAAGGCGTATTTTTCGGAGCTGAAACAATTCTTAAACAATAACCTTGTGAAGGGACGAAAGGAAGATCGTACTACAATTAGTTTTTCAAACAGAACTGGTGTATCCGATTATCATTGGGAGTTGGAAACGTGGCACGTACCTCTTATGTAGTGATGGTATTTGAAAATTGTCTTGAAAATGATAAAATAAAGTAAATTTTTAATCAATATTGTTAGTGGTTCATTAATTCATTGTGACCAATCTGTCATTGCTTTATACTGATTGGGATTTTGTCGTTTTATTTTAATGGTTTAAGTTTTTTGCTCGTAATTTTCTGCATTTTACGGTCCCGTGAGAAGCAAGTCTTATTGTGTTTCTATTGACTTGTGCACGCCTACTGTGCGCTGAGAGAATTTTCAATGCGCATGCGTTTTTGATGATGAGTGCGTTCATTGCGTGCGCAAACCTTATTGTTCTTTTGAAGACCAACAGATAAGCTAAATAATTACGCGGGAACAAAAACTGCACACACATCCCCCCTAGCTTTATGAAAGACGGACAAGCCTTCCTTATTTATGTCCCTTGCAAACGCGCTCACACAGTCATAGTAATAGACTTATTACTTAGTTGAATTATTCTCTTCCCCTTTCCCAGCATTGCATCTTAAACTTTGCTCCAAATATTATACAAACTTGAACTCCGTCATGCCGTATCCTCTGTCTAAACTGGCTTATGGCCTTCGTTGTCGGCTGCATGAAATTGCTACCCCAGTTGAACGTTATAATCTACAAATTGCCGCTGGAAATCCTTCTATCTGTCCGCCAAAACAAATAGTTCAGGAAGAGTATATTATTTCCCCTGATTTTTTCCATGAAAATTTAACGGTTACATTATGTAATGCTTTTAATGTTCCAGACGTAAAAGAGCTTTTTAACGATAAAAACAAGCTTATCAAGTGTAAATCTCTCATATATTTTACGCGGTTATCATACCAAGATTTAACATCTGAAGTTTTTGACCACACTCTGATTGAAAACGGAAATTTTGCTCTGACAGAGTGTAGTCTTTCTAAGCTATTTTACACAACGCTTAAAAGGTCGTGGTCCGATGTTCAACAAATTTCAGTCTATGAGAATACCAATGATTCATATAAATTTAATCTTACGGATTTATTCAACTCTTTTCCTAATATAAAGAGACTTGACATTGGTTGTTGCGTTAATAATAAGTGGATTACTGAAATTCTACAGTCAAGCAATCGTTCGCCGTTGAGTTTGAGGATGTTATTTGACGCCCATTTAGTGGCAAAGTTTGAAAAATTCGATTTTAATGATTTGCTAACTTTACTAAAAGTAAGTTTTTGTCGTTATTTATGTAAAAAATTAATAACAAAGCGGTTTACAGACACAAAAACGTGGCTTTTATATTTTCATCAGGATCAAATACGATCCAGGAGAACTTGCGGCGTACTTTGCCGAGCTGAAACGATTCTTGGATAAAAACCTTGCGAAAAAGCGAAAGAAAGGTCGTACTGCAATTACTATTTCAAACGGTGATGCACATGATGGAATTAATAAGGAAACGTGGCACGTGCCTCTTTTTTTGCCAAAACCGTAAAAAACGCCAAATCCCAATGGTCCCCTCTTACCCCTATGGGGGGCAATCCCCCTCCCTGAATACGACCTTGTTATAACGGAATGTAAACAATGTCCTTAAAAGTAAAAAAATAAAGTATGTTCACATTCAGTTTATTATTGATTCATTAATTCATTATGACTAATTTGGCTAAATTTCTAATTATTATTCAACACGGATGTTACTCCGACTCAATTGACCCAGGTTTGTGTGGAAACTGATGGGTTTGAAGCCGGGGGCGCCGAAAAGAACCCCAATATCGTTGCTTTCGTCGTTTCGGATGGCTGCTCGGCTCAGGATGTCGCTCTGAAAGGTCATATTTTGGTTAGATAGAAATGATTTTGAAAGGCGTACCAGTTTGATCAGTTTTTCATGCACAGGAGCACTTTCCTCGATGCTCTGATCCAATTTCAAGTCATAGTACCGTCGCATGGCCTCCTCACAGCCGGAATCCGCTTCAAGGCGACATTTGACTTTCATGTCGGAGTAGGCTTCATCGGCTGTCATGACTTCCTCGGGGGCAGTGTCGAGTTCGCGTGTTTTTTCGACGGCACGCATGAGTTGAAAGTTGATGGGGTCCATGCCCATGGGCATTGGCAGGTAGAAGCCGTCGATCTGAAGGCTTGGAATTGTGATAGGAATGAAAAGAGGGACTTACAGTGCTGTCTTTGGTGCTGAGCCGTCCACCAACATCAAAGGGGCTGGGATTGGTCTCGTCGGGAAGTCGGAATTTCGAGCCAATATCGCTTTCATGCTTGGCGTAATGGAAAACGCCATGGGGCACGGCCACGGGGTCCTTCATGCCGGCGAATCTGGCCTAAACTTTCAAATTTTGCGATGTGAAAGGGCAAAATAGGCTCACCTGGACGGGGGCGTCATACGGTACCACAGGCTCGGCTTCCTCATACTCGTAACTCACATCTTCACAAAAGCCATGCCCCGTCAAAACCGCCAATCCCAACAAAACACCCCAAACCACTACTCGCATTTTCGAATCAGCCTCCAGACTGCCGACTCACCTGATGGAAAGTGAAACTAAAGAAACAAATCTGGGTCAACAAGATTTATGACAACATTCTTAACGCATCTTCATAAAATGGAAAAACGATAAAAAAAAATATTCAAACTCAACAACGGTAAAGGTAAAATTATCCGATATCACCACACAATACACAGAGATCAGGTGATTAGGATGCGACAATGACGCCCCTGAGATCCTTGGAGTCGATCAACTCGAATCCATTCGCTTTGTCCGCCTGTTTCAACAGGTGAAGCATGCGTTCCTTCGACTTGACATTGAGCGGGACGAATCCGACGAGACTGTAGCTGTCGACGATTTCGCAGAGCTTTGAGGAGAGATTTTTGTATTGCGAGAGGAAGGGATGGTCCTGAAAGGGTTAATTGCAAGACGAGGACATCAAGCTTGGCAAAAACTCACGTCAAGGAGGTCCGTGAGATATTTGAGATCGGGCAAATTCTCGAAAAACTCAAAATCATACGGCAAACGGTCCTCATCAAGCAGATCCACCTTCGTCAAGACGTTGATCTGTGCCACTTCGAGATTGACCATGATGGACAGTGCCGCTAGAATGACGGAAACGAACTTCCCGGGGTCGGCGATGTAGACGGAATCGCTCAGATGGACGGCACACATGCGCCAATCCCACTTGTTGAATTGCTGGATGATCTGTGTGATGGAATCGTCCGAATTGTACAGTTCCAGCTGGCCGGGCATGTCGATAACGAGGTAGCTGGCTTCTTTGGCGAGGGACGTGATCTTGTGCTTCAACCTGAACACAAAATACAATGAAAATGAGTCAAAATTTCATCAAAGCCAAGCCTACCATCCAATATTCTTCAAAAGTGTCTGCATGCAATACCGGAGGGCACCATTCGGACCGAGATTGAAGGTTTCCATCGCATCTTCAACGGTCACGAGCTCCCGGATGTCGACATCGCAGTCAAACGGGATCACGTCATTCGCAGGGTCGAGATTGACACAAATCACCGGGCGTTTCAGCTGTTTCAGGAGTTGAACGAGACCGGAGCAATATGTGGATTTACCTGCGCCTGGGGCGCCGACAACAAGTTGGCCGTAGAATACCATTTGACCGGCGGAAGTTGAGCTAGACGATTGGCAATCGATAAAGCGAATGTCGCAATGCGCGAAAATGCTCTGACAGCGTTGGGCTCTTTTTGCCAAGGGTGGGATGGAAGTGATGTCCCGGTTGGGACTGACCTACTTTTTTGTGCACACGTTAGAGGATGCAATGTGCGTGTACTTACCTTTTTCTGAAAAAGCTAGAAAACACGGGGCAATACTTCCACGGGGACATTATATAAAGTCCTTGCTGCTAGTGTCCATTTCGCGTTCACTCGGTCGTGTTTTCGTACGATTTTGCAAAGATCGCTTCTCTCTATTTCCTTATTCGTTGCATGTTCCCATTCTGCAGACTTGCAACCTTAATTGCACGCTCGTTTTTTGCGTATACTTTGTTTCTCTGATTGATTAGAAACAAATCGGTCAATTCTTTGCAGCCTTCAATCCAAGGATGGATTACGACTCAGACGAGCGTAATGAAACTCCCTTATCAAACGGCTATCCGAATGGGCTTCCCAACGGTTTTTCGTCAAATGTCAATGGCAATTCTCGTCCCAACGGAAACATCGAAAGCATCAGCGATGACGACGAGCCCATGGATGTCGACCATGTGCCGCCGGCCGTGATCGACAGCCCCGCTTCTGGCAGCGATGAAGAATATGTTGAACGTGTTTTCACGCCGCTAGCACGCTGGCCAGAAGACGACGATGAAGGCCGGGGAGATAGCTTGTCGTCAGCAGGGTCGTCGTCGCCAGCCGAGAAGGATGGATCGCCGCGAAATGGCGATGTCGCCGAAACTAATGGTGAAAAGCCAGATGGCGACCTAATGGAAGTCGACGGAGTCAATGGCGAGTCGAATGGGGATCCCGATGCCGAGAAGAAGGACGAAAACGGGGTCGAGGGTGCAGATAGTGTCCTCGTAAACGGCGAAAAGAAGGATGAAGACAAAAAGGACGAAGAAGCCAAGAAGGAAGAGTCTAAAAAGCAAAAACCCGAGGAGTATCGCTTCGTCCCGCCATCTCTCCGTGACGATGCACCGCTCGCGGCAATTATCAACCCAGAATTGGAAGACATCGATCCTAGGTATGTCTTTTAAGAAAAATTGATAAAGTTTATATATAATTTTTGTTTCAATTCTTCAGAAAGTTCTACCCCGACTTCGCCCCTGGCAAGATCCTTCGTCTTTCCCGACTCACAGCCCCGCCAACCAAATCCAGCCGATATGCCCACGTCTACTGGTCCTCGAAAACCTTTGTCCCATGGTCTGAAGAGCGTGAAAAGCAGTTGGATCGAGCTTCCCGTGAATTCGCTGGTAAGCCGTTCAAAGCTTCATACGCGCCTGATCCCGTTGACGTCGAAGATGACACCGTGGTACGTTTTTCCGACCATATTTTCTCGCCTCTTATCAAACAAACCCCTTTTAGCACCTCTATGGTAACGACGGCGACGACGAAGAATCTGAAAGCGACTCGGACCAGGAAGTCCCGGCATGGCGCGTCGGTCCGGCCCAAATCTTCTACGACCAGATGAATGTGCCCCTGAAGCCGAAGCACTTCGACTATGGCCTCAAGCAGTATCAACGCCAGCACCGTCGGAAGGAGGCCACGAAGAAGAATCAACGTGCTCCGATCAAAGTCGACTTGCCACCCGTGCCGAACATTGATGGATGCCAGCTCGTGCCGCACAAGCTGGAAGCCTGGGAGAATGAAATCGTCTGGAACAATAACGAAGCTCAGCAGCGGTTTGTCCGGGAATACAACAGCCACAAAGTGCCGTATTCGGGTTTCATTTGCACCAAAGCGACGAGGAATCTTGGCACTTTCAATCGGTCGTGGAACAAGACTACACCTGTTGAGTTTTTGGCGAAGCCTGAGGTCGCGGACAATGCTGCTGAAAGTGAGTTTTTCTAACTTCCAAAGCGAGATAAAGTTGACGTCATATCGTTTTCAGATGAACGAAACTACCATTTCGACCCGAGCCAGCCGATCTTCCCGTTCGAGGCCATGGATACCGATGTCAAATGGGAGGACGACATTATTTGGAATCCTGTAACGGCGGAGAATATGCCTGGTAAGTTCATTTTTGACTGAAATTCCGAGAAGTTTGGATTCAATTTGCCATTTCAGAACCCAAAATGCTAACCCTCGATTTTGAGGACGACCCTGCCATCTTCGGCGTCCCTGATGACATCCCTCTTGACGAGCCCGACATGGAAGACCCGTCGAAGCCCCTCGAACGCAAGGACCATCAATTCACGAAGAAGTCGAAGCTCATCCTTGGCCAAGTCCAGCAACGCCAAAAGCAGGAAGAACAGGAGCAAATGGAGAACACCATGGCCCAGATAGCCGATCGTGACCCGTATAATCTGAGCCAGGACGACTTCTACGTCGCGAAAACGACTTCCCGTCAGAATCCTGTGTTCTCTGGCGGTTCCATGATTCAACACTCGACGCCGGCCTTGAATATTCAACGCATCTGGTTCCCGACGTTCATGTCATCTACGCGTTTGCGGCATTTCCACCGACTTCCGATGCATAAACGCATGTTGCGCACGCTCCACATGGACCGCTATGGATTCATCGATATCATCAGTTTGAACAAGTTCATGATCAAGGCGACGCAGGAGCGTGAAGCGAAAAGTCTCTCGGAAGCTGGCATGGAAGTGTTTCCGATTCGGGAAGTCAGCGATCTCAGTGCTCGGGAAGGCAAGCTCGTGTTGTTCGAGTACAGCGAGGAACATCCGCCATTGTTGAATCAGCCCGGCATGGCGAGCAAGATTCGGAATTACTTCAAGCGGGTATGTTTTGGTTTTGATTTTGACAGGTTTGGTGAGTACATTCGATGTTTAGGCGAACAACAAAGACGAAGACATCACCCTGGAGTACGGTGAGACCGCCTACACCCACACTTTTCCCTTCCTGGGTCAGCTTGAACCTGGACAGCACATTCAATCCCTCGAAAACAACATGTTCCGGGCACCAATTTACATGCACAACCCACGGCATGAAGATTTTGTGCTCATCAAGACCCAGCATGCGTATGTTTTAGCCTTTTTTGGCATTTTGAACGGTCATTTAACTGACTATTTTCAGCCTAATGCTCCGCAGATGCCCTACTCTCTTCGTCGTCGGTCAAGAATGCCCTCTTCAAGAAGTTCCCAACCCGAACTCCAAGAAGGCTACCGTCTTCGTTCGCGATTTCCTGCTCGCTTTCATCTACCGCCTATTCTGGGCTTCCACAGATACCCCGCGACGCCTCAAGATGGACGACATTCGAAACGCCTTCCCGCACTACGCCGAATCTTCTGTACGCAAGCGTCTGAAGGGCTGCTCCGATTTCAAGCGTCTGGGTACTGGCACTGAACAGAATTACTGGGTCCTCCGCGACGACTTCCGGCTACCTTCCAAGGAAGAAGTTCTCGCTATGATCACTCCTGAAATGTGTTGTGCAAACTATTCCATGCAGGCAGCCGAACAGCGATTGAAGGATGCCGGCTACGGCGAGAAGTACATCTTTGCCGGTGACGATGACAACGATTCTGACGATCAGGTCACGATCGAGGACGAGATAAAGTGTGCTCCATGGAACACCACCAGGGCATTCTTGGCGGCACAGCGTGGCAAATGCGTGCTCGATCAGACGGGTATCGCGGATCCGACTGGCTGTGGAGCTGGATACTCATATGTGAGGGTATCGGCGAAACCGCAGAAGGAAGATGTCCCACAGGTGCCGAAACGACTTGTCACGGGCACGAATGCTGATTTGAGGAAGCTGCCATTGCGTGAAGCCAAGGAAATATGCAAGAAGTATGGCGTTAAGGATGAGGAGGTATGTCAAACTGATTAGTTTTTGATGGTTTTACTCATTTATACCGTTTCAGATCAACAGCCTATCCCGCTGGGAAATCATCGACGTGATTCGAACCCTGTCAACCCAAGCCGCAAAGGCCCGCTCCGACTTCAGTGGAATGGCGCGTTTCGCCCGTGGCAACATCCGCTTCAACTATGCCGACATGCAGCAAAAGTACAAGCAGCACTGTCAGGCCATCTTCGAGAAGCAGAATCGCACCCTCTCCAGTGTCAACTACGATGATACTGATAATGATTCCAGTGATGAGGACGAGCACGAAGGCATGGCGGAATCGATCGAAAACATCCTTGGAACGGATTCCCAGAAGTCGAACTTTGGAAAGAACCGGGCCAAGGGCAAGCAGTCCAGCGCTGTCGACGGCGACGAGCAGGAAGACTTGCGTGATCTGATGCGGATGATCCATGGTGATAAGAACGAAACCCCGACACCGAGCAACCCTGCAGAAGCCTCTGCGCCGCCTGCCGAAGCATCTTTGAATTCGCTGCTGAACGCGCCGCCCAACAAGGATCTGGTCATCGCGCCGAATCTGAAGATCACCTCCGCCGAAGTCGATGCCCTGTGCAACAAGGAAGGCCCGAAGAAGATGAAGATCATTCGAACGTTCATGGACAACAACACACGGCGAGAAGTCATCCGAACCGAGATCATATCCAATTCGCAGGTTGTCGAAGCCTATGCCAAGGTGCGAACCACGAAGGATGAAGCCTTCATCCGCGAATACTCCCATCGCGACGAGGAATTCCGTGAAGAGAAGCGCAAAGAAAAGCGCCGTCTCCAGGACCAACTTCGCCGAATCAAGCGTAACGAGGAGCGTCAAAAGCAGGGTCTCCAGCCGAAGAAATCCGCCGCGCCGCCGAAGCCGAAGAAGGAATCCCTGGTGAAGATGAGGTGTTCGGCGTGCCAAGGCCTCGGCCACATGAAAACCAACAAGAACTGCCCGCTGTACGGAACCTACAAGACTGTCGGCGACCTTGTCGATGCCCATCGCAGTGAGACGCCTCAAAACACGCCGAGGACGGAAGTAACCGAAATCGATGGCACGAAACTCCGAATCAAGCGCAAGGCCATCGCTGAAGACGGTAGACCTGGCCATGGCCAACTGAAGTTGAAGTTCTCCCGCGACGCCATCAAAATGCCAAAGGGTAATAAGACCCTCGGACCAAAGCCGTCTCTTCCGCCGAACTTCCAGCGAGCCCTGTCAACCGCCGACACCGAATTTACCGATGATGGCAGTGGTGATGAGAAGCGCACACCGACATCTTCGAAGGCACCGAAGCCGGGAAGCAAGCGACGCCGCAGCACGATCGAGGAAACCGATTACCTCGCCGGACCTCACAAGTCTGTACATCGACGACGTGCTGATCCGAAGGTTTCAATGGCCACGATTCTGGAGGCGATCTACACGAACCTGAAGAACGTGCCAAACATTGATACGTTCATGTATCCGGTCAATTCGAAGCACTTCACGGACTACTACGATGTCATCAAGGAGCCGATGGATCTGCAACAGATTCACAAGAAGATCACCAGCAACCAGTACGAGACGCGGAAACAATTCTTCATGGACATGCAGCAGATACTGAAGAACAGTGCCCAATACAATGGCAATGAAAGCCCGTACACGCAGACTGCCAAGTTGATTCTCGAGACGGCGGCCCGGCTCGTCGCGGAGAACGAAGCCCAATTGGTGGAATTGGAGAAGGCCATCAACCCGTTGCTGCACGAAGACGACATGGTCGGATTCAGCTTCATACTTGAAGAAATCATCGAGCAATGCAAGGCTATTCCCAAGTCTGGCGCTTTCCATGAACGCGTTGATCGTCGAAAGGTTAGTTTTTACTTTGTTTCGGTGTCTCTAACTTCCGACTTTTCTCTAACTGTCTCTCACGTTCTCTTGGTCTTTTTCTAACGCGTGTCGGCGGCCACTTGCAAAAAAGAGCATGTCGGGCCTGCCTACGGCTGCCATACCAAGGCGACTTTCCGCACGCTCTCTTCCACTGCCATGATAGCTCAGTCGGGAGAGCGTTAGACTGAAGATCTAAAGGTCCCCGGTTCGATCCCGGGTCGTGGCAATCTTTTTTTCTCTTTTTCAAATTTGTTTGAAAAATTCACTACTTTTTTTTTAATTTGTTTAACTTTTACTAATTCGTTTTGTTTTCAGTTCCCAACGTACTACGACAAGGTCAAGACGCCAATGCACTTCTCGCTCATGATGCAGAAGATAAAGGAGCACCAGTACTTCACTGTGAGCGAATTCCGACGTGATTTGGAGCAGATCAGGATCAACTCGGAGACGTTCAATGGTCCTTCGAATCCGTACACCTTGAAAGCCGTTGAATGCAAGAACTTGGCGGATCGGGCGATCAGCATCCGGATGAATGAGCTGACCCAATTGGAAGCGAATATCCGGAAGAAGAAGTTGGCTGAAGGCGTCTTCATCGAGGACGACCCAGAGTGGTCTTTGGACTCGCTCCGCCGTCAATTAGAAGCACGAGCAATGTCGCCGGCTTGGGATGACAGCCAGAGCGTCGCGGATTCTGACCGTCCTATGACGGAGAGCATCGTGATGGGCGACGACGAAGATACGCGAATGGGCTTCGGTAAGCGTTTTATAGTTGAGCTTTTGATCAGTTGGTGTTTGTCCTTTTCAGAAGACGACAGCGGTGTCCTCAATGACGATCTCGCCCTCTCCGACGACGAAGACGATGAAGAGATGCCGACTCAACGGGTCGCTGGCGACAGTTCTTCGACTTCGGACGATGAAGACATGCCTCGCCACGACAATGTTGCCGCCTTGGCCATGAGCAACATGAGTGCAGCTGGTACGTTGAGCAACGACTTGGCTATGAGCTCCAGTGATAACGAGGATGACGACATTTCCCTCGCTGAGCGTGCACCGATCGATGATGATCTCGATACGATGTAGTTCAGACTTTTATGAATTGACTTTTTGTTTTTGTATTTTGGGTTCTGGTGTAATCAGGACACGGTGTCCCAGGCTAGCTTACGATTTATCAGGGTTAATTGTATCTTTTCCGATTGTACCTACATCTTTGCGTTGTAGTAATATGACTTACTTATTTATTGTTTTTTACCATTCAATTTATTGGCGAATAAAGGTGAATACTAATAGGAACCTATTGGACATTTAATGGAGATAGCCATAATAGTGTCCCAGATTAACATACCCCCGAGGGTGCCAGGTTTCCCGTCCATAGGCACCCAATTGCCCACGGCACACTCGCGTCGTTAAGGCTCGTCGCGTTGGGGTGGTCGAGAGCCTTGGCACAGTGGCGTCATGACGATTGAAAAAACGATCGAGCATGAGTCGTGGTATCATGGGCTTCTGCCGCGTGAAGACATGAAAACCATGCTCAAGCACAATGGCGACTTCCTACTTCGAACATCGGAACCCAATGCGGGAGAACGTGCCGTCATCCTGTCCATCATGGTCCACGAAGATAAAGAAGACATGGGGGTAGGTTTTGGCTGGCTTGAGCTGACAAGGAACGATGCGAGAATCCATTTGTTTCAGATGAAGCACTTTGTCATTCGCAAAATCGGCATAAAAGTGTCGATCGAACGATACGCCTTCGACACTGTCACGGAAATGATCAACTTTCATCTGGCGAAAGGCGAACCCATCTCGTCCAAGGACACCGACACGATTCTGCGTACGCCGATAGGCCGACAGGCATGGGAACTTGGGCATGACGATGTGGAGAGCACGAAAAAGTTGGGCGAAGGCGCTTATGGTTGGTTTTTCGCTTTTTGGAGGCTGGTTACTGTAGGATTGTAAACAGGTGAGGTACACATGGGCAAATTGCGTCTAAAATCCGGTGTCAAAGTCAATGTGGCCATCAAGATGGCAAAGTTGGAATCCCTGACGAAGGAACAGATCAAGGAAGTCATGCGTGAGGCTCGGTTGATGCGTAGTTTTGACCATCCTAATGTTGTCAAGTTTTACGGTAAGCACCTCTTTTCATTAAAACATTACTCAAAAATGGCTTCCAGGCGTGGCCGCTGGCACGGAACCCCTCATGGTGGTCATGGAACTCGTCGATTGCGGTGCCCTTGATTCCTATCTGGGTAAAAACCCTACACTTCCGCCAGAGAAACGCATGGAAATGTGTACACAAGCTGCCTGGGGCGTCGAATACCTTCACCATGTCCGAGTTTGCTTGCATCGTGATATTGCGGCACGTAATTGCCTCTACGGTGATAACAAGGTCAAGATCAGTGATTTCGGTCTCACCCGTGAAGGCACTACCTACCAGATGGACCCGAATCGTCGTGTCCCCATCCGATGGCTCGCTCCAGAAGTCCTGCGCACGGCCATGTACTCGACGAAGACCGACGTCTGGGCCTTTGGCATTATGTGTTGGGAGATTTTCGCCGGACAAGAACCCTACCCCGGTATGACTGTCGCCGAAGTCAATGGGCAAGTCAAACAGGGCTACCGTATGAGTTTCCCCGAAAACACGCCGACCGAAATGTCGGCGCTGATCCTGGCAAAGTGCTGGAGCGAATCACCGAATGACCGTGCGACGATGGCCGATGTGGCGCATCAGCTGGAGCGTATCACTGGGTTGCCGCGGCCTCCGCCCGTCGTGAGTTCTGTAAGGCGGTCTTACTGTAATAGACAAGGCTGAAAATGGTTTCAGACGCAACACTCATCAACCTCGGACCAGCAGACAGCCGTGCAAAACCGATCGAAGAAGAAGAGCAAGAAGAAGAAGTGAGCTATCTCAGTTTATGTTAAGTCAATCAATCGATATATCGATCGATTGCCATCTCCTCGTAAAATACACGTGCGTCGGAACAAAACACTAATGCTATGTCAATCATTTGGATTAATCTTTATCGCAACGAGGGTTCAATAAAAGCCATAAATCAAAAAATTAAATCAAACGGAAAATTATTGGGTATGAGGGAATGAATTTTCCGCTAGTCAAAAATTTTGGAAAAAAAATCGAAAAAAATATAGTTTCAACCTGTGGTCTACGGGGTTGTTTTTATTAAAGTTACCAATACGTGGTGCCTTCGCGGGCTTGAAACCACGGCGCTCCGTTCAGAACGAAAGCAACGGCATTGATCGAAAGTCTGCGAGTAAAATAGAGAGGTCGTCGACTTTGATCGAATCGTTTGAGCATAAAAGTGGCCCCAGGGCCCCCGAACCCTGGTAGTTAGAAAGGGTTAGTACTGGGCTACAGGATGGTCTTGACACGCGGGCCGAGCTCGACCCCGTTGAATTTTTATTCTTTTTTTTTCCCCGCAACCGGCGCATTTCCAAGGTTCGGACGCTCAAAAAATTTTAAAAGTTTTTTTCTCAGGAAACATTGGTCAGTATTTTATGCAAATTTGTTAAAATACTATTAGTAACTGTGTTGTTGTTTTCCAGAAGTTTCTGGAACGACGCACGTTAAGAA
>KB454975.1:7023-28215 GCA_000341325.1 Panagrellus redivivus
AAATACCTATTTGAATTCTTTTATGTTGTTTTTATCTCATTTTAGTTTGTTTTAGTTAATCATGAAGCTGTATTCGATATCTCTCTATCAAAAGAACCCGACCACCGGTAAGACGAAACTCTTGAAAGCTGAACATGATTTGAAAGATTTCTCCTTTTTCCAACGTGGATCTATTAAGGTTTGTTTTTAATGTTAAGCATTACAACAAAGTGTAAACAACAAAAGTTGCAGGAATTCTTCGTCTTCACTGGTCATCTGCTCGCTGAACGAGGTGTCACTCCCAGTCGCAACTCCTGCAAAGAGCAGCAATACATGGTCCACTGCTTCATCCGGCAAGACAATCTCACCGGTGTAGCCATCACAGATGAAGAATATGAACCTCGTGTCGCCTTCACCATGCTCAGTAAGATTCTGGAGGACTTTACTAATGTCATCCCACCAGCTAAATGGGTAAGCATTGTTTTTTGACTTGTCAAAGTAACTGATTTTATATATCCATTTCAGGATTCCATCCAAAACGAGAGCCAATGCACGTACAGTCGACTCGAAGAGCTCATCAAGAAATGGCAGAACCCACGTGAAGCCGACTCACTGACCCGTGTCCAGGATGAAGTCGAGGAGACCAAGATCGTCCTGCACAACACGATCACCTCCGTTCTGGAACGCGGCGAGAAGCTCGACGATCTCGTAAAGGCCAGTGAAAACCTTTCCGAGCAAAGCAAGATGTTCTACACCTCGGCACGCAAGATGAACAAGTGCTGCAACTACACTTAAGGGTCAGAATTAACTAGTCCCAGTGCTACCGTTTTCTGTACTCACTGAGTTGTAACCATCTTTACTTCTTCAAGCTACGTATTTGTTTATATGATGAAAAGGTTATGGAGATTATCCTCTCTACAACTGTTTCTTGTCACCAGTCAATCTAAAATGTTTAGTGTTTGTAATTGTTTTCGGCTCCGTGCGCTTCTAAAGGTCACTAAACACAAATTAACTTGAGTCTTTATGCAAGCAACGGAAAAACCCATCGAATACCGATGCGGTTGTTTTTGCCATGTGGTTTAACTTCTCTGTTTTGTGAAACGTTTTTCTTATTTTTTATTTATTTGGCCCCGTTTTGTGTCGCAGTTTATAAATGATTGCGTTTGGTTTAATTTAACAGCTTCTCGCGCATGCAGCAGCACATATCAAGAGATTGGTTGCTTTATGATATCCTAACCGCTTTTCCTTTCATTTCTATTGATTAGTTTTTGATATTTCCTACTTACAAATGCTTACTTTCCTTGACTTTGTGGTACGTTTGATTATTTTGATTATTCCTGCACTGTACAAATTGACAATTCCAGTACTCTGAACCTCGTTTTGTTTATTTATTCAAAGATTTGTACCACGGTCTAGTCAAATCAGCATGTCCAGTCTTAAAGCTTGGTTGTGATAAGTATAATTTTGCTGCGAAGACGAATAAATAACAATGACAGTGCTAGTTTTACCTATGCACACGTTGATCAAGTTAAATTATGGATGCTGCTGCATTCCGGTTACGGGCCACAGGGAGGTGGGGGGTCGTCGAGATCCATTCATCCTGTCAACGATTCTTTTTCCTCTTTTCGGTAATTTTCGATTCGTTTCCCATGAGGGTCGGGGATATTTATTCCGCTTGACGTCGCTACGATTTTAAAAATGCACTCATTCAACGTTTGAAGACCGCTGCGATGACAGTTATTGTGCATTGTTTGATATTTTTTGTTTTTGTCGCCGTGTTTTTGCGAACTTTGGTGAGTAACCACACGAAAGATTATTATTTTTACAATTCTTATGACTAAACACAGGATGTTGATGCGCACAAGTTTTTGTCTCCAAATCGGCATGTTACACCCGATGTTTTGGCGTGCTTTGCCAAGGTACGAACTTCTGCTACCGTTGACTCAGACTTTCGTCGTAGATTGGATGCCGTAGCAAAAACTTCGCGTTTGGACGCCATTGTGCGAACATTGATGGAAAAAGTAATCTTTTTGGATTGAGCTGCTTTGTTGTTTTTTTGTTCATACAATTGTTTTAGGTGGATACAATCTGTAGTCAATCCGAGCGTGATTACGTGGTTGACTATTTTGGTACCCATGAAAATAGCATAAAGTTGACGGAAAATATTATGAGGAACTTGACAAATGAAGAAAAAGACCATCTTAATATTTGGTCTAATTTAAATGATACAAATTCCGAGCAGCAAATGTTTCTGCACAAAATTCATCGGCTTTCGACGCAGAATCAGACGACATTGCGGTCTTCTCTGAACAGTATTTTGAACACTTTTGTGATTGCTTCTTTGCCGAAGGGGTTGACTTCTGCACTTGGTATATTCAACACTACTGATATGGATCAGATCAAAGTAGGTTGTAGTTATGAAAATTCGTTACAAAGTTTGTATTTCAGATGTACGCTAGAGAAAATCAATCTTTCGAAGTCAAGAAATTCATTGCAACTCGATTGACTGACAGTAACCTCACAGTACATCAACAATTCGATGCGTATAGGTTTATGACACAAATATTTTTGAATGATAATAAATGACAATAAATGGAATCATCTCTTCTTCTTTTTGCTTTTCTTTTCTTCTTCCTGCTTCTTTTTGATTGCTGCAACTTCTTTTTCAAGACGCTTGGCTTCTGCTTCGGCTTTCGCTTCTTCAATCTTTTCTCGAGCCGCTTCTTCTTCACGCATTTTCTCCGTTTCAGCTTTGCGGTTTTCTTTGATCGCCTGAAATGCCTGTCTAATGGCATCTGCGGTGATGTTGTTGCCGTACACCGGATAAGGAGGGTATGGATATTGCGGTGGTGGATACGGCTCTTGGACAGGTTCGGGTACAGGTTCAGCCGGCGGTTCACCGTCATACACATTTTCGGGTTTTAAACTTGGATCAATTGCATTCGGGTCAGGTTCTGGTTTGAGTTGCGGTTCGGAATGATATCCATCGACCTAAATGTATTTATTACTCACTTGTTTTTAACTTTAAAACGAAAAACATTGCTAATGTAAAGCGATTCTAGTAGAATTTACACTGTGGAGATTCATACATCAAATCCTGGCTGCATTGGTTGAACCCTTAAATAAGCCTTTTAATTATGTTATGTTTCAAAAAGTGACTAACATCAGCACGGCCGGGCTTGGAACACCGCTAAGATTCTTTCTCGGATTATTGTAACAGTCTTTTCGGAGATGTTTTTGCCACGCTTTTTTGTCCTCAAACGGCTTAACAGCAATGGAGCAAAGTGGGCACCACGCGGAGTCTTCAGGAGGTGCCATTTCTGCAAAATAGCATGTGCAAAGTGAAAATAATAGCAAAAAACACTATACTTCTGCATCGTGGATGGTTTTTCTCGCCATCATAGCAAGCCAGACCGCATAATTCACACGGAACCATGTGATTTTCAACAAATCTGCAGCGTTCTAGCTGATGCTCATTTAAAGTTTGTACTTCAATAACTTTGTCACAAAAGTCGCATCTTGTCAGACACGGACAACATTCTGCCATGTGTTGTTTTAGAAAAACTTCTCGTGAGAAGTCTACATTCTGTTCGAAGCAGAATACGCACACTCTTAAAAATTGTTGTTCATAATACAATTGTAGTGAACCCGGAAAGGTTTTACTAACCCAATAGTTGATGGTTGTTTAAAAGGGTCGTCGATGACGGTTGCACCATATACAGTTCCCTTTTCATTGACGACATTTCCGAAGAGGCGTTCATTGCGTTTTGGAGGTTTGGGGGCTGTTAAAGGCCGGAAATCCTTAACTGGACCTTCATCTTTTTTTGTCGCTGCCAATCTGTCGCGCTTTCTGGCGCTCATCGTACGAATAAGTCGCACTTCAGGTTCTTTTTTCTTTGGCTTCCTAAAATAGTGCAAAGCTAACTGAGTGGCGAAAGTGTAAAGAATAAATAAAGCACATTACGTTGCTTTTGACTCCAGGTCATCGTCATCCGGCTCAACTGGAGGGGGTGTCCAGTCAGATTTTACGCCCATGGAGCTCATCTAAAATAAAATTTGATCAGGACAAAAGTACTGTTTACTGTTATAAAATGCATGTATTGCCAACACAAAGCATAAAGGAACAAAACAAAATTCATTTTTTTTTTGGTTTTTAAGTCGTTAAGGCAATGCAATTATCATAATCCGTCTAGCTATTTGGAAATGCATTTATGCGCCTACCTTGTTTTCTTCTAACAACAAATCCGAATAGGCCGTATATGTTGCTCTATCTCTGAGATCGTTCATCTTTTTAGATATCTCGTTTGCATCAGTAGTATTGCCCTGCAAGATAGCCTGCGATCTCTGAGCCGCCAACCCTTCCATCTCCTTTTCAGCTTTAGAAACGTCATTGTTGGCTTGTTGACAAAGCTGTTTCTAAAAACCACGAGTATTTGTAACTTTGTTTTGTACAAAAAACTACAAAATGGAAACATAATAATAATTTACTTTGATCGGATAGGACTTTGCGTCCGTTGTGATAGACATATTTCGAATTCGTGTTTTCAAAATTTTCAAAGCAGTCAATGGATCATCGCCAAGTTCCGACTTAAACGTTTTATACCCAATTGGCTTGTATGCATGAGGTTCACTAAAGCACCAAAAATTACTTTTTAAATAGTTTCAACGTTTAAACTTACAAAGCATATGCGTCGGCGGCATTCTTCTTCGAAGAACTGGGTCGCCCGCTATTACTACTGCCGCTACTCGCTTTACTGGACTTGGACGACGGCCGTCCATTGGAGCTATCCTTACTTTCCGGACGACGTCCAGCACTACTAGACCGTTGCCCGTCCAATTCACGATTTCGACGCTGGACATATTCATCATAATATAGCTCAGAAGTTGCCGTGCCGAGTCTCTTGGAACTCATTTTGGCAACTAAATATACTTCAACTGACAATTTACTTGTAAAACTTTGCTAGCAAGTCTTGTTGCCAAGCAGTGTGTAAGAACAATAGTTTATGCGACATAAAGAAAACTACAAACACAATAGCCTCTTGGATACACGGCATGGTAACTGTGATGACAACTTTTTATTTTTTAAAGGCGAGATCAGTAAAAGCGGGATGACGACGGATGTGACAATGAGTACTTTGGTAAACTTTTAAAAAGCTCGAAAAAGGAGATCATATACTATGTGCAAAAGTAGAACAAGATTGTTGCAATGGCGGTGTTATGCATGCACGACGCTGGTAGACGGATCAGTGTGATGAATTGGTGTATGCGCGAAGTTTCAGGGGGCTCGTAATCAGCCATAGATACCACCGCTAATAGGAAGTGAACGCAATGCAATGCCTCGTTTACCATAAATACCGCCCGAGAATGGGACTCTCATGCTGGCTGACCGTTTGCCGTAGATACCACCCGAGAATGGTAATACTGCTCGTTTCACCGTATAAACCTCTTCTGTATTGCCCTCGAGATCCATGGGTGCCGACCGTTTGCCATAGATGCCACCTGACATCGGAATCGCTCGCTTAGAAGCTTGCTGCTTAGTAAGAAATGCTGAGGTAAACCAATTGCCGGAAGCATCATTGTCCGTAACGTAAACGTTCTGAGGCAGGACCACACGTTTTAGTAGAAATACTTTAGCTGGTGAATATTCATCCTGGCTTTCTTCTGAAAAAAAGGTTAATGTAAACCATGCTGATTATAATATACTAACTACATACCTTGATAAGCATGCGCAATTCCAAGTACAATTAAAAGTGAGACTGAAATTCCCAAAAGTTGCATCGCTCGCTTTCAAAAAAGACTATTACCTGAAAACATTAACAGCTCTTAAATAGGCAAGCTACTATCTCCACGCAAATGCACAATTTGTTTCAGAAACACGCTAGTTCACGATGATAAGATCAAAGTAACGCTTAATGAACGCATTGACCGACGCCGAAAAAACTGTTGAAACAGACATGGGGTCCGCCTTCTAAACAAATACGACGGAAACTGAGATTTTCCGATAGGCTGCGGGGGAGGATGCACAGTTATTTAATTAAACGTGGAGAATTATATTAAATACTGACATCAGGAAAGGAACTTTTTGACTTTACGAGACATCTAAGCTTCTCTGTACAATTTGAACAGCAATTAATGATGTTTTTATATACGTATTTTTCGGTACATAAAATTACTTCCGGCGCATAATCTTGAAAAAGTGAGATTTTATGCCGAGGGGGAAACGAATGACCAGAAACGCAACACTGTGGGGGATATGAAGCATTTCTTTTGTGAAAATGTTTCAATGCCCAAGACATGAGTAAAATAGGCGGTACGAATAAGTAATACCAACCCCTTCAGGTGATATGGTCATGGACAAATTGACGTGTGTATGTGTGTGGATTCTTTGTTTCCGGCAACTCAATGGCACGATATAGGAAAAAATAAACATTTTAGAGCAGAACACAAAGAAATGCCGAATGTAAGCCAAAGCCCACCTGGTCCTAATAATCTTGGCGGCGGGGCATATCGTTTTGCAACTTAATGGATTTACTAAACTTGACTCCGAGTCACACTCGCCTACGTATACGTATCTGACGCTACAAAATTAATTTTCACGTGCGAGGTACATAATAAAGTAATAAAATCATATAGTAAGTTTATGTGACAATTCATTCCTTGATGTTAAATTAAATAGGAAACCGCTTGCTTGCAATAAACATTAGTATGACCAAGTTTATGAGCTAAACATGTGAGACCAATGGATGGGGGAGGGGCAGGCGGATTATGAGGAATTTTGACTCGGACACATAAACCCAATGAACTGAATCGGTTGCTCATCATTGCGGGGTTAGGGGATGACTGCTACCAGAATCGTGGCCTAATTTTGGTAACGAGAAACTTATGTCACGTCACGGTCAAGGCACAATTTGCTACAAGTATAGCTGTCAGTCAAACATTGAATGAATTTTAACTAATGACGCTGATATATCGTCAATTTACAAAGAAATGGTTCCAAAAACTTGCTTGTTAGAAAAATATCTCGAAATATGTTATATTGTGGCCAAAATTACAATTTAATGGTAAAATTATGTTGTAATTTGGGGACAAGGGAAACAGGAAGACCTGTTAACTGAAACATATTTGCAAAAACTGAATTAAAGTGTTTTGATAATCATGTTTTCGAGAATTATGAATTTCATCAGAGAAGCGCGCGGATGTAAGCCACCCCAAGTCTATAGACTAACCACTAATCTCTGAAGCTGCACGCATCCGTCATTTTCCTCGTTAAGTTTACCGTCTCAGTGACGCATATTTTTTGCTGAATTAGTTCTTTTTTGGAGAGGCAAGCCATTTGCACCCTGAAGGGATGAGACAATGAAAGTGCCGTGCAAAACAGAACAAAATAGACGCACTTTCAAGGTTGCAAAATCCGGTTTGCAGAGAGGGTTGTACCACTAAGATGGCACTCATCGCATCGTTTAAGGTTATTTTGGATGTTGAAATTTGTTTGTATCACTATTTTTGGCTAATTGTATTGTGAATTGTCCTTCGTATCAGAGGTATTAAAAAAGTATTATCAGTACATCATCGGATTCGTATGTCGCTTTAATTAATGACTTCCTTCCGAGTGCTCCACACATCGGCATAAAGTGCGTAGGCAGGTCATCGCATCGGTTTAACTTGTCGCATCTTCGGATATCATTCACTCCAGCAAAATGCAAAAAGTTTCGGGGTATGCGGGTTTTTCAATCGCTTACGGCGAGTTTTTCACTACCCCGAGGATCTGGATTCGCTCGTTTCACCGGCTTTCTTGACGGTCACCAAGTAAGGAAACGAGTGTTGCGGTTTGATTTTTTTTCTAGAGGCGCAGGAAGCCGGCTGCCTGCCAAAGTGATGATAACGCCGTAGCTCCCAACTACCCCTCTTTTGCCCGCGGGCTGCGCGGATAACGCATTGCCGCCAGACGCTGGTTGAGCTGTGGTTTCCATCAAAAGGGGGGATTGGAAGAAGTACTCATCCTTCACTCTCGATTGTGCGTCAAGCTAGGAATGTCGCCAGGGGCGCACGCGTATTCTAAGCTGTAAAATTTCAATCCTTCTGAAGGAGACGTGATTTCCCTTTTTACTGGCATCACTCGTTTTTGTCTACGATGCAAAAAGTCAAACAGTGGTAAGCAACCCCCCTCGTCATGTCATGTCATGTCTCTCCCTAAGGGCAGAGACCTGTTAATCCACTTGAGTTCCCATTCGACCTTAGCTTCCGTGGCCTAATTGGCAGCAATCACCGAAGCAACGAAAAACGTCGTCGCGTGGCCCTTGTTGTTTAGAAACTGAACTGGTGTCAGCCCATTATGTTCATTTTTTATAAGCCGAATGTTGTTGTCCCAGCGTTTGTAAATCACATTAGACGCAGGCTGTACCGTTTGTGCGGTTCGGGGCCGTCGATGTCGATCATGCCCAGTTGATTTCGGCGTTACATTAGCGCGCATAAAAAGTTTTCATTTGTCAGCTACAATGGTGCCTCGACTGATTACTTCAGGAGCTACCAGTTTTAACCTTTTTTGTGGCCAAAAAATTTTTTCCCTAAACCCTCGGTGCGCAGGTTCACCCCTTTTCGCGTTCCAGTCATTTTGCGGTTGAAACAATACCATCGTATTTTACTCAGCTGTTCTTTATTGCAGGCCATCTGATGGCTTCAGACACTTTTCTCTACGTTTCAATACTGATTCTACCATGTTTGGTGAGACATTTATCATTATTAATTTTACGTCGTAAAGTATACTTTGGTTTTGATTTATAAAGTATCGAATCGCTAATTCGCTTTTTTTTTGTTTTTTTGGCAATTATTTCTTGGCTTATCATCAAATTACGACTAAAACAAAATAGCATCATGTTGGTTGCCTTATTGGTTTCCTTATTTCCTGTTTCCCGTAAACCTAATCTAACAAGGGGGATTATTATAACTGACCAACCAATTCACAAAACCTGTTTTGACATCTTTATCAAGCTACCACGACATTACGTTGTTTACCCGTTGAATCACCCTTTTCAGAGTATACCTCAACAATTCTTTCAAAATGGAGGATTCCAACAGCAAGGTGTCTGGAACCGAGGATATCAGCCACCTCCAACGGCAGCTCTACGGCCTGAATATGCTCGACAAACGGCTCCACCGGCGTTTAACCCTTTCCAGTCGCAATTTGTTCCTTATAGACCCCAAGCACCTCCGCAAAACCCGTATCCAGCAACGTATCCACCGGCTATCAATCCTGGACAGGGGATTTCTTTGCCTAAACAGCAACAACCTTATGTAGCCCCTGTGACACCGGTACCGATGCGTTTTGTGCCGAATCCGAAACCACCGATTGTGATCAACACACTTATCCAGGTGTATGTCGATGGCAAGAACAACCGTACTGTTGGTGATCGTGCCTTGGAAGGTCGGATTGTAACTGGCGTTCATAACAATGACAGAGTCATTTTGGCCCGAGAGTTTGACACGAAAACGCTCACTTTCGTAGAGGACGACAAAGACTCTTCCCATTCACGTGAGGACATCGTAAGTGATGACGGAAATGCGGTCTTCATTAAATGCACAATGACGCTTGTTTCAGGTTAACATTAAGGCCGTAGCAACATCAAACGCCACTGAACTCGAGCATGATGAACTCGCGGAAGAGTTGGAAAAAGAACTTGCTAATTCAATTCCGCTAATTTTGGAGGAGCTTGATAGAGTCAAGCCGGATAAAAAACAAATGCCGTTTAAAGATACGGTAATCTTGGAACTTTTTAGAAAGACTATCTATCACTGAAATAAGGTTTTAGATGATGACCGACAATCTAAACAACGTTGAAAAGACGCGTCCATCGCCCCCGCATGTCGATGATGAAGATGACGTTAATATCGAGGATCTGGAACAGCTGATTCGTGATGGACTTGATGAACTTGAAGACGGTGAAGCTAAGAAAAAGCTTGAGGAAGAGTTTCATGCTGTGTTGCTTTCTTCGACCAAACCTACTCCATCAGGTAGAGGTTCAACCACAACAGCGCCAAATACTCCCAAGTCGACAAAAACTAGCACCACTATTACTACGCCAAAAACGACATCAATTAGCGCGACGTCGACGACGATTGAATCGACACCAACGGAAAAGAGTAGTACGTCTGTTATACCTACCACGGTGGAAACAACACACGCAGACACGTCAAGTGCGACGGAATCAGTTCCTACTACTGAGGAAGCAACATCTTTGACAACTGAGGGAACAACATCGTTGGCAACAGAGAAGACTACTTCCGGGGCTACTCAAGAATCGACTTCTGCGACAGAAAAGGCTTCATCTGCGTCGACTGAAGAAGCTACATTGGCAACTAATGAAGCTACATCTGTGTCAACATCTACAAGCTCATCTACACATACTCAGCCAACTACAAGTGGTTCAAGTTCTACTTCTGAAAACCCGAACTCTCCAGAAGATATGGAAAAACGGGCAATGGGAAGCAGCGAACGAGCACCCGAAGAAGCATCGTCAACCACATCACTTCCTCCCGGAATTGTTACAACCATCGAAAACCTTGAGCCGGTAACGGCACACAGTTCCGATGAAATTTCGTCAACAGGCGCTACTTCCGTAAGTCATAAAAGGACTATTTTTAAATTAAGCAGATCATAAATTTCAGGCTACTTCGAGTGAAACAACACAAGTAATTACTACCGGTTCAGTTGAGTCTATGGCAGCTATAAATGAGGCCACTACAACCGTAACAGATGACACTAATGAGGAAACGACATTAGAGACACAAAGACCTACACCCGTACCAGTCGAAATGATGATGCCGGAGCAAGCTTTCTTGGCATCTGCGGAAGATGTAGCATCAATGGTGAATGCAAAAGTAACAGCTGAACCAGCTGAAATGGTTGTACCTATCAAGGCAATGGTCGTTAAGTCAGAAGAATCTGAAGAGGAAGAAGAGACTGATGTAACAAGACCTACAGCGGCACCAGCGGAAATGATCATGCCCGAACACGCTATGATAATCGAATCTGCTGAAGTTACCACCACTTCTGTGAAGCCGACTCCTGAACCCGCTGAAATGGTCGTTCCGATTAAGGCAATGATTTTGAAGTCGGCAGAATCGGAAGAAGAAGAGTTTGATGAAACAAGGCCAACGGCTCCTCCGGCTGAAATGATTGTACCGCAGAAGGCAATGGAGATGAAGAGTATCGAAGCTGGTGAAACTTCTCCGCCGCCGACAACGTCGACTACTACGACCACAACAACGACGACTACGACGCCTAAACCGACGACAACTACTACGACAACGAAGAAGCCTACAACAACTTCTACAACGACGACGACGACTACCACAAAACCGACTACGTCTACTTCCACCACAACGACGACCACGAAGCCGACGACTACCTCGACCTCCACAACGACGACCACCACGAAGCCGACCACCACCACAACAACGTCTACATCGACTTCAACCTCCACAACTACCACAACCACAACACCGCCGACAACGACCACTGTAAGAATTTTTTTTAAATCTCATAGCAACTAAATAAAACTTGAATTTTTTAGCTGTTGCCAACGACAGCAACGCCGTTCACGACAGGTTTCATTTTCAATTTTTTGTTTTAACTGTCAAATTCAATCAAAAATTCCATTTTAGATGTGTGCGAAATTCCGAACGATGAGACCGACACATTACGTGGAGACGTCATGTTTCTGCTTGACAGTTCCACTTCTGTGGGACCAAAGGACTTCAAAAAAGCGGTACAACTCATCAAGCAAGTCGTCCTCAACTTTAAAAACATTGGACCCAATGGAGTTCAAGTGAGTAAAAACAAACAAGTCGAACCAGACAGATTGTTTGTTGATGATTGTCACGCAAAAAGAACAGTAATTTTAAAAACAAAATATTGCAGTTTGGCTTGGTTCAATACAATCGCGAACCCTGGCTTGAATTCACATTCCGACGTCATAACTGCATTTCGCAGCTTTTAAGTGACATCGATGATACCGACTTTATGAATGGTCCCTCGAATTTGGGTCGAGCAATGGATAAGGTCATGAAATATGGCTTTACACCGGCAAGAGTAGGCTTAAAACTAAATATAGAACACGGAAAATGATAACTTTGCAGGGTGACCGACCAGACGCTGAAAATGTGCTTGTGCTTGTTACAGATGGTTTGTCTGATGACGAAGTCTCGCATCCAGTAACTGTAAGCTAGTTAATCTGAAGAATCGCATTACAAACTACGAAAAACTGATTATTTACTTTATTTAATTTCAGTTAGGACGTCGAAACGGGACAACTCCAATTGCCGTCGCAACACTTCACGGAAAGAAAGAGATTCTGATGAGCTTGGCTGAAGATGATCCGAAGAATCTATTCAATCTTACGGATGCGTTCACAAACTCTTTGGGTGATCGATTAGCTAATCGCATTAAAAGCATTTTGGAAGCTGCGCAAAACAATAACACAAACACGCAGGTCTTGACGACAACATCCGGGCCGTTAATTCATGAAGTTTCGGCAAGCGATATTGACCACGAGCTACCCGCTGGTAGGTTTGCACAAAATTCTGACAAAAAAATAAAAAGATAAAAGATGAGAAATTCGTTTTTAGACTCCTTTTCAAGCATTGCTCCAATGATGCTACCAATTGAAGACGACTCTTCCGCTTCCGTCAAATGCACTCATAATGGAATCATTGCCACCATTCAGATTCCTGAGAACTTTGGCGGCGCTATTGTCGCGAAGGATTTTGCAGGCGACCCTGGATGCACTGTTGATATTCCTATTCTTGACAAAGATTCAGACGATACCAGACCGGTGGAGGTTGAGCTTAAAGTGGGACAATGTGGAGTGCGAATTTTGAAAATGGTAGGTGTTTTCAGTCTTTCTCAAATGCCAAAATAGGGTTATTAATATTCTATGCTTCTTTTTTAGGACGATTCTGCAATGCGTCACTCCGTTGTGTTGAATGTGCTGCACAACAGAGACTTAATCACGGCGCAAGACAAGTCATATGTCATTCAATGCTTCCATCCAAACAATGCTTCAACGACAGAGCTTGAGACTAAGCTGACAACAGACGAGTAAATTTTTCAAAATGAAAAATAGGTAACACGATATATCTTTTTACAGAGTACCGCCATTCAGCAAGACAATTTCATTGAGTGTAACGCCACCGAAATGTCGATATTCGTTACGGAGGGATACGGTAAACGGACCTGTTGTAACAAATGCTAAGATTGGTCAGGTCGTTTTTCATCGATGGGAATGCGATGGTGATGAAAGTAAGAAAAATAATTACAGTTAAAGATATAAGTTGGTGGTTTTAGTAACAAACAAGGCTTATGGGTTGTACATTCACGATTGTAAAGCGACAAACACCTCGGCAAGACATAACAACTTTGCTATCATCGATGATAATGGGTAAAAATATAACAATCTTAATTGGGCGGTATTTAAAAAGTGACATTTAGGTGTTCGACGGATCCATCCGTTGTAAATGAAATCATCTACGCTGAAAACCAACTTCTGGCGTTCTCGAAATCATACGTCTTCACACTAGTGGATGTGGCTACGCTTCTTTTCAGTTGCAAAGTAAGCCTTTGTGTTCGAGACGGCGACGGGTGTGAAGGGTATTCGGTAAGCGTTAAAAGCATATGCACGAACAATGTCTCGAAAGCAAGCAATCGTGCCACTTTCAGCCGCCGGTATGTGCCACTTCCAATATGACGGATTTACTTCTGACGAGACGTGTTCGGCATTATGACGAAGGTTTGCAAGCCGCCCTCACCTCTCAAGTTCGAACTGATGTCATCGACGTCAGCAACCCACTGGTTTCAACCCGTTTTTACCATGTACATCTTCCCGTAATAGCGGTGGTAACCTTGGCACTTACCTTGGGAAGTCTACTTGGTATTCTATGGTATTGCATGGATTCCCAGAGTGAGAAAAAGGCTGCAGCAGTGCACTCTACGAGCAGCCAGTTCACGTTCCCCGATGACGAATCCACGACCGATAAGAGCGAAACCCTCTCTTTCAGAAGTCTCGACTTCAGAACATCCGATGAAACAAGCTTAGATATGTCAGAGGCTGTGCCGTCTGCTGCCCCTAGTCTTTCAGGACGCCAAGCATAGTATAACGTGTACTGAAACCATTATACACTGCCATAATTGTGATGCACACCCTGCCACAATCTTAAATTCGCTCTGTTTTTATTTACTATTGTGATATTTTTATGATATGCAAAACGAAGCATAGAAATACTATAAGACTAATATTTTATCAAGCATTTGAGTTTGTAAATAATATTTGTGCAATTTCTATACAGCCGTGAGATAAAACTTCAGACGTTTTGTTTCATTTCGATTTTTGGAATCTTAAGAATTGTTTTACAAAAGAGATGCTCATCGCGGGGTGAGCAGGAAGGAACCAACAAAACATTTCGGGCCGAGCTCGGCGTGATTCATCTCGGCATCGGGGAAATGCTACATCTCGAAAGCGAAATGCGGGGAAAAGACGGAAGTCAGGAACAGTCGCAATCGCACCATGACCATGGCAAGCCGCGATGAAATTGCGGAAGTTTTGTCTTTTTACGATAAAGTTGGAGATGGAAAAGTCGAAATAGAACAGGTAAATGTTTGTTTTTCTTTTACTTTTAAACGGTTAATTTAGATCGGAACATGCTTGCGCACCCTTGGAATCGCTCCCTTTGAATATGAACTCGCAAAAGCGATAAAACCGTTTGAAAAAGGTAAGACAATACTGAAAACATGGTCTGTAAATTTATTTTTTTGGCGTAGAACATTCAAAAAACCATTAGTCGAACTAAATTAATATAGGAACTCGCGTGTCGGTGGAGGAAATACTACCTGTCTACAATGAGCTACGCAAAAAGAGCAAACAGATGTCAACCGATGAAATGGTTTCATTGCTGACAAACTTCGACGGTCAAGGCCATGGCACAATTCACATCATGGACTTGCGATACATCTTGATTAATGGAGGTTCGTTTGCACAACCCTTTGTTTTTCGTCTATTTTTGGCGCGTTGATAGAAACTCATTGTTAATTGAAGCGTATTCCAGCCGAAAAGTTGAGCGAGAAAGAAGCAGATTCATTGCTCGTGGGTGAAGCTGACAAAGACGGCCGCGTCAACATTGGTGAATTCACGCGCAAGATTCTTGGTTAATTCCAGATCAAAAATCATTGAATTGCTTCGCTTCGACAAGCCCAAAAGCCTCTATAATCACGTGCTTCTGCTTAATCGTGTTTTTTTAAACTTCCGACATCTTGTAATAAGATTATTCCATGTTTTTGCAAAATTATATTATGTTTCAAAGTACAGATATTTATATACAATTGCAACGGAATGAAATTGTAAAAGGTGATACACGAATGAGGTCAACAAGTAATCGAAATAGTCGCTGATAGCGAAAATGCGAGAAGCAGAGTAAAACAGGTTCGAAATGTACAAGAAATATACAAGATTGTCCACTGACAATAACTGTTAATTAGTACAATAGAAAAGTAATTGCGCAGTTAAAGGTTGGAACAAAATCAGGCAATGTCAAGTTGACGTTGGCAATCATATTGCAAAGACAGGAAAGGAACTTTTGGTTACAGTTTTTACATTGAAAGTGTCACAAGAGATAACAACAGCCACTTTTAGACAGTTTGGAAGTACTCATGCGATGAAAGTGTCAATTGAAAAAGTTAATGGATGCTATTACGGTGTTGAGGGCGTTCGTTGGCATCCCAGCCGTTGTCTTTAATCATATGCACGAGTTCAATGATGTACTTGCCCTCTTTGTATTTCTGGCTCGACTCGTAGGCATGTTCCTGTAAATTGAAATGACGACTTAGTTAGGTTTCCTCCCTGTCCATCGTGGTGTGACAATTTTGAGTGACTTCCGCTTGGGACCGGACTTTTTATTTTTGGAGTACATTTAAATGAGTGCCGCATACTAAGTAAACAAAAAATTCTTACGTATTTCCATCCGAGGGTAGTTTTGCAGCATTCGCAAAAAATATCGGCAACATCATGAACACCCGTCAGCAAGACCCGCTCTTCGGCTTTTCCACAAGTAATATTGACACTACAATGATTAAAATTTATAACAGAAAAACGAAATTGGTCAATTTGTCTGCACTTTTATGTATAAGAAACTTACACCGAGTTAAACAAGTATGCTTTTCCTTGGCTGCCTTGGAATGATTTTGAGATCAGTTCATTGTGATTTGCTAGATTGGCACGGCAATGAGCGCAGCTGTATGTGCGGACACCCTTTGGCAGGTACGCCTGAAAGGAAAGCGCTCGTAAAAAAGTTTGATAAATGGATAGACAGGAAATAAAATCGGATTGGCAAAAAACAAAGGAGTAATTGGATACCTGGAATGCTTTCTTGGGCTTTGTGCATTCGGAAAGGTTCGTCTGGTGCAAAACCTTAACCGCAGGAACGGCAGCCATCATCGTGGTGGTCACCAATTGTGAACACGTTCAAGAAGTAACGACAGACTGAAAAAAGGAAAATCTATTCAAAATGAATCTTGCAGAAGGCGGTACAGACACGAACGGCTGTCGCGTACCTTGCACTTTGAGGACGTGCTTACTCTCGTTTTGCGCGTTTCTCGCAAAAGTGCAACGAATTCCCCCAAGGACACTGTTCTGGCTTATATCTGACATTATTCATTATGAAAAGATAGATGCCCTTTGCAAAAATGACCCATATTTTGCAAAAACGGGAATGACGGAATCGAATATTACAATTGAATTCAGGGGAAATGCAGACCGTGCACGCGTCTGAAGCTTTTAGTAGTGTTTGTTTGGAAAAATACTGATGTGAATTAAAAATACACAACAACAACGCGCGAACGCGAACGGAAGGAAGGAAAATCAACAAACAGATAAGTCTTTTTCGTGCCACAGTTCGACAAAAACAACTTAGCTAGTCGAATCGTTCGCAAGCTATAGTTAGCCATGGACTCTCGGCTTCTAGGCAGAGACAAAGAAAAAACTGGTCATTGCATAAGCTGGTTCGTAAAAAAAAACATCAAAGTTCACATGGGACGTAAACAACTACCCTTCGTTATCGGTGCTCCTTCGCATTTTCCGGAGCACCGAATGCGACCAAAATTGTAGTTTTGCAGACGAGAGCGGTTGACAACAGCTGACCCAAATCTTGAAAGGCAATGAGAAATGACCCATGGCGGTGATGCTTTGACTTTCACAGCTGGATTCAACTGGTCACGGGGATACACCGTTTGCAGGTTCCTGTGACAATAGCTTTTTTGGCGCGCAGAAAAAGGGATCGGTCAGCTGATCAGTGGTAGCACCAGTCACGGGCAGGTGTACAGTGAAGACGAGTGCATAGTGCAAATGTGTTAGACTGTGCTAAAAAAGAGTCGTGATCAAGTGCAACATCTATTTAAAATGAGCGAGAGTGAAAGTGCATCGCCATTGGGGCGTTTTGGTCGTAAATGCAGTGAGGCCCTTCATGATGAGCGGGATCTCACATGTCGATGCCATGGATCTTCATGCAGAACGTGTTAACAGTCGGTCTTCGACTTCTTGCTCGCGTGTATGTTGATGCACGCACTCAAGCACGCGCTTTCGCACGTACAACAGAAATCGAATGCAAAGCGGCGCGCTTTAGGGTACACTGAAGGACTTCAAAGAATAATAGCACGAGGCTCGCTGGTCTTCGACTAGATGACATGAGCAAGGAACTCGTGACCGACGCACTGGCCAAACAGCTGAGCCCGTGGCAGTGCACAGACTCGACCGGCTGACGGAAACCCCTACATCCGACAAGACCTTTGCCCTTTTTGATGGAATAACGGATTTGCGAGTTCATCCTGGAGCGTTCCCATGGAAATCGTGTACCATTGTTGCTAAGCAAAAGGTCATTTACAAAAAACAGCTTTGTTGATTCGGTGTATTAGCACAATAAAATACGCAAACAAAACGACCTCCCCCTACCCTAGACCCTGGTCGTTGGTTGACAAAATGATAAACACCCTCAGCACGGATTGCACGAGGTTTTGGAAGACTCCCCTAGCCCGAGGCAATAGAGGGGGTTTTACTACTTGATATTTTTGGATAGCACCTTTCTTCCGCAACAACAACATGTAGAATAACGTGCAAAAACAGCGCCGAGTACGCATTGACACGTCCTTGTGAGGGACCATTTTGACCGCTGACACTAGTCGTCGCTCAACGGACTCCGTTCAAATCGTACATTCGGGGTCTGGTGAGGTATTAGGCAAAGCGGGGATGATGTTGTCAAATCACGTGCTTCATTGCAAATGGCAAGGCGGAACAAACGCTATATCTGTATTACGCCACGAACACGTAACGATATTGGAAATGTTAGGCATGTCGTTAACTGAATGTCGTTCGGCAATTTTTCAAGAGCACCTCAAGCATGTGCTTTTCCGAAAACGAGATATATATAGCAGGCATGCAAAATTAAGTTTGGTGTGTCGGATAACGTTAAGAAAATGAACTTGAAAACGCATTCATGTCCAATCAATGTGAGTGCCGTGGGACACAAGAGCCCTCATCTGAGTTGAAAACGAGCGAAGACGGTTTACGAACCTTGCTCTTTTTTAATTATCCGCCGCCTAGATGGGTAGTTAAACAAGCATCTTCGAGACTAGCTTGACTTCCGTTAGTTTATTATCCACAACTGTGCCCTTTTGAAGGGAACTTTTACGAATTCTAGCTAGACGCAATTACACGAAAGCCTAATTAGCTTTTTCTTTGTGGAAAATAAGCAACCGAAAAACACAATGAACGTGAGGCACCGTTTTTACGCGAGTTGAGAAAACAAAAGACGTGAGGTGGGCGTAGGAGTACGTTGAAAAAGTTGCATATTTAAAAAAATTAGAATAGTATAAAACTTTTTTAGCGTTATTTGGTGAGTAGCTTGAAATGCTAATATACGCAGTGACAAGAGGCATACGCGAGGGAGGACTTGCGCTACCGACATCTAGTGCCACATCTGCAAATGGCATCCTTGTCTTCGGTCGGTCCGTAACGCAGCTGCCGACGGCGCTATGCCGTGGACGTCGGGATGTCTCGCAGAAAGTCTGCTTTTTCTAGCATGCAAAATGTGCTCGCTCTCGCAAGAAGCAATGTGAAGCAAGTGCGTTGGTCGCGCTTAAAGTTGCTGTTGTTTTCCGTGTTTGCCGTAATCGGACGTCTACATAGCGACAAAGAAGGAAGAGGGCGCGTTAAAATGGGCTCCAAAACATGACAAGTCGTTTTCTATAAATGTCGTCGATGGCATTTCCGTCATTTTGTGGTACCCCTGTGTTCTAGTCAATTGTCTAGTCTTGAAACATTCGTTCTTTTTTTCGTGTATTGCCGCGACATGAGGATCAATAAAGTTCGCGTATAAACATTTGCCATTCTGTCGGCATGCTGTGTTTTCAAACATTTCCCGGAAATCATAACCAATTCCCAAATATTTTATATACATATCCATGTAATAAATGTTGGTTACGTTGATAAGCGACAACAGTTTAGTCTGACTAGTTTGTGCAGAATTATTCCTACCGGACGTTATACCGGACTTCTCAATGTCCTATGCGGCTATGCCGGATTTTCTCATGCACTAAATGGTATTTGTATTTACTCAAATTTCACCCTTAAGACCGGCATATTCAGCATTTTCCGAAATTTTTCAATGTCTAGCGATCCAATCCATTTTTTTGTTTTTCCTTACAAAAAATACGCGAGACATCTGACGTGACAATAATTGCTCTTTTAAACGTTTCAGCGTAATGCGCATTTAAGTCTCATCAACGGATATTTCTTCCGTCCTTCCTAAGCCCTCAGGTCTTTTCTCGGCACTGTTCTCGCCGATTCTTGCGAGATGTTCATGAGTGCCCTTGCCATTTTGTCTTTCAAGTGGATCAACGACGTATCACCTAAAACGACTATATAGATGGTAAGTATGGGAATTTGCCTCTAAAGAATACTTTAAGTGCGGCGAAGAACAATAACGCATAACAAAAACACTGTTCGATACGAATGTTCGCAACACGTATATTTTCTCAAAACAGGAATATTTTTACATTGCGCACTTAAGATTACGCACAATCAATCAAAGCTATTCACGTCATCCAAATGACTGTCAGAACATGCATCACTGGGACCTCAATTTTGAGGAGAGCGCCTTCTCCGCCATTTTTCTTCCGCTATTTCGGACCATCCCGATTTAATAAAACGTTTTTATTAGAAATGGATATGCCGAAACAGGACTCAACGAGGATAAGTAGTGGCTCCTCGTCAAATCCATGACAAATGTTCTCCCCGAATTGCCTGTAGCATCTGATTGAGGGTCGAGCAAGAGCTTTGTCTCTACGGTCGACCAAACCGCAAAACGACCTTGGTTGCCGAGCACATTTGAAGCAAAAAATGACATTGCCTTTTCCTATTGGGCGGTCGGATTGTCGAAGTCAAATTATGTTTTGGCAGACAAGGCAATAAACGCTAATTTGAGGCATAGTGAAGCTTCAAAGGATCTGCTGCATGGTTGCCCAGCAAAAAAGATGTACTTTGCTTCACTGGCTTTAGCTTCATCCATGCTATTACAGTTTCTAAAATGCCATTTTCAGCGCCATGGAACAGCTCGTTGCGCGGATCCGGCGCAGTGGGCAGATGCGTGCTCTCACGGACACGCTGCTACTATCATTATTGTCCGAGAGCGATCCATACCCGGACCGTGTTGGAAATGGTGTCATCTGTGAGTCCAATAATCATGATAAACATACTTATTTTGCCTTCCCAATTAACCCTTGATGTGCTTCGTTACTTTTTGTTTTCATTCGGTCAGGCTTTTCCAAAGCCTGTTTTTTTAACTGTTAAGCTGTTATTCGCTTTTTTTCAACTTGTTGAATCCCAATGTTCATTTAGTTCTTCCGCTTTTTGCATGGTGTTATTCGACTTCTCTTTGTTGTCGAACATAACCGAGAACAATAGTTATTGCTAACACTAACTATGAGCCTTCACATGCCCTATAGATAACCTTCTAACCTTCGCAAAGGTTTTTAAAACTAACATAGAGGTTGATAAAATCTTTTTTTTCAAAACATACCAAAGAAATCGCCAATCATTTTTGGCTCAACCTTTTCATAAGGGGCTGTCCAGAAATTACGTCATCGCAAAATCGGTGATTTGGATACCCCCTCCCCCC
>KB454976.1:716-19235 GCA_000341325.1 Panagrellus redivivus
AATACGCCATGTGCGGCCAAGTCTACCGAATCGAAGGCGGCGGTAACAAAAATGGAATTTCGTCTGTTTTCGCGTCCTATGGCGGCCTCCTTATGCGACTGAAGGCTCATGCCGAAATCCTTACCGGCTTTGAAGACGACTCTACCCTGTACTTCATGGCCAAGAAGCTCAATGCTTAAATGTTTGTTTGTTTCGGTTTCCTTTTTTTTAAATTTTTGTTGAGTTTTGTCTTTTTTGGATCTCGAATCGAAATTTTATAAAATAATTCCTTCCACGACGTAAATTAAGATAACAGTATGTTTATTATATACTATACAATGTTATATTTAGCAGACGTTAAATTTAGTAGTAAAACAGCATACGGTGCATGTTTTTGGGCACAAAATTGTTTTCTTATTTTCCTTGTCTATTGTGCTTGAGGTGGCAAATAGAAATAATGATTGTCACGCGGAAGTACAATATTTATACGAATATGGCGATGCGGAAGAAGGCCATCACCATTCCAACTCAGAAACCCTGACTTTGGAATTAATGAGTGATTTATCCAATCAAATATCATATCTCTATCTTTTCTGTTCCGCACAGTAAGTTGCATATAGAAGTCGTCTTGTTGCGCCTAAAACAAATCTATGTAATACGTTTAAAACATTATAAAGTCTTGCCATAAAAAATGTGATTAAGTTTTTATAGTTCCAGTCATATATGTAACTTCGCGATTTCATCTTCGTTGACAAACTAGCCGAACCACGATAATTTTTATTAAAATGACGTGGTCGTATAGATGGGGTTGATAATACGGCAAATCCCAATGGCTATTTGATGACGTCAAAGTACTTGTACACAGTAATAAATTATCGTTTTTGAAGACAAAGTTTGGGTCTACCATAGTTTTGAATTCAAGCTCGTAAGAAGAGGATGTAATTGTCTGATGTAGTTGTAGTTTTGGTGGACAGATGTCAGCATTACCTGCAGCAATTTGAAAGCGGTACCGTTCGACCGGGGTGGTTAGTTCAGACAATCGGCATCGGAATGATTTTCCTGCAACTGTTGCAAGTTTTTGCTTCTGGTAAGTTTTTCAACACTGTTTTGCCCTTCGCTATGTTTAAAGCTTGTTTTACCGATTCTGGTCATTTCTACGGCATAAAAGCAAACGATAGTAATGTCTGAACACATGTGACTAGTCAGGGTTTTGTATCAACACTTATCCAGATTCTGGATTCTGAATCTGACCAGAAAAGGATCAAAAATGACACATTTCATGTAAAGCGTGATTGTTTGCCCAAGCTAAACGAAATGCCTATGCATTTGACATTGCTAAAGTGTTCACTGATACACAAGTGTATTTTAACATCGGATTCAAGCTCGGTATTCTGAATAGGTTTATTGTAAAAGCGCACAAAATTCATCACATATTTATTTATTTTTCCGTGTCTACTATGAATTGACTGGCGGAAAATATAAATAATGATACTCAATTATATTGCCATGAATATAAATACAAATATGTCGAAACGGAGGGTTGGCATCTTCATTCCAAATCTGTAACCCCGACTTAGGAATTAAGAAATTGTAAATCCAATTATATACGATGTATAAATCTGATTCGTTGATAAAGAAAGTAACTTCCAACGTGAAATCGTCTTGTTGCGCCTAAAACAAATCAATGTAATGCGTTTCAAACATTATAAAACTTACTAAAATAAATGTCGTTATCATTTCAACGTTCCAGCTATGTAACTTATCGAGTTCGTCCTTACAAACAAACAAATCGACATGTGACAATTTCTGTTTTTGATATTTTAACATGTCGGTGATCCAGGTATTTTGAAAAGTACTGTCAAGCGCCAGTTTTTGAAGTCGCGGAAATGTAGCAAACACATCTTCAATGTCGATAGGCACCTGGTCATACTTTGGCTCAATCTCTACTTCAGTTACGTTCTTTACACACGTATTTGAAGGCAACATTGTCAGAAATGGTTTCGAATTTTCGTAATTGTGTAATGACAGAAGATTTGGCAGTAAAATGACTTGATTGATCATACAATTCTGATAATACGGCAAGTCGACATCGTCATTTGAGAATTCTAGTCCGCCTGTACACAGAAATAAATCGTCTTTTTTGTAGACAAAATTTGGGTCTAACAAGGGGTTGAATGCAGTCTCGTAAAAATTGTAATAAATTATTTTATATAACTGTAGTTTTGGCGGACAGATGGCAGCATTACCAGCGGCAATTTGTAGATGGTACCGTTCCACAGGGGTCGTAAGTTCAGACAATCGGCTCCGAAGGCCATATGGAAGCTTGGCAATGGGGTACGGCATAGTTGGAATACCAGAAAAGAAAAAACACAATATAAAAAAGCAAACGCCGAATGCTCACTAAAAATGCTAACCTATCTGACCCCGGCCCCCTCGGGTCCTACTGACTAGGGAGCGTAGTAATATGTTAATTTCTGTACGATTGGCTCCGCCCCCTATAAAAGGGGCGGAGACCACAAGTAAAGTACCAATCCTACTACGACTATCGAACGCTTAGATTTGCGTTGTAATGCCCTACCAAAAAAGCTTCGGAACTTCTCCCGCGCAGCTCTCACTTCCTTTTTTGCGCAAACAGTTTTTAAGACTCATGATGTAGTGGTGTGGTTACGGTCACTCTGTCGAATGTTAGCAGTATGGGAGAAAACTGGACGCTTTTTATCGATTTTGCAAATCTGTTTTGATCTTCGCCGTTTTCCGCTCTTTCTTGACCGTGCTTGACTATTCTAAGAAAAAAATCGAGTAGAACAGTGCTGTACAATTTATAAGGATTCAGTGTAGACGCATCGCCGGATTCTGAGACCCAATTCTGCTGGCGGCCAGAACGGGATGATAAACGACACATTTTGAGTAAAATAAACATTGTTTGCACTAGATGCCGCCGGAACTACGTAATGATGCATAATTGGATAGTTTTTTGGTTTAATACATTAAACTTCTCGATTGTAAATAGGTGAGAAAGCACTCCAAAATACTCATAATCATTTGAATTGTGCCAGACTTGAGTGTTTCTGATTGAGCGATTATCAGTGCGATGTGATAAACGTTGCAACGCATCCAATGCGATGCCACGGTACGATTTTTTGCGACCATAGTACAACCAACTGTTCGATCTAACTATTGTTTTCGACCCGCCTAAAGATACCCGCCTAAAAACACAGTGCACTATGTTAAGTTTATTCTGCACTGATTTTGTTGGACCTACGTAGGCTAGAATCTATTTTGTGCGTTGTGTTTTGTGCAAATATGTAGTCCGTTTTAAGAAATAGCCGACATTCACAACTGTTCCGCTCGACTTTGCGGTCATTCTATTTTGTGCACGTTTCTTCTATAAAATGGAGGCGACGTCGACGTCAAGTTTCATTTGTAGTCGTCTCTCTGGTGCATTTTGAGCCCCTTGTTTCACGTCGATATTTGAGAAGATGCCTGCGGTTGCTCGTGTTTTGAGTTCTCCGTTAACTCTTCATCCTTCAGGGAGGGTGTTGATCAATCGGTTTGTTAAGGTTTGTTGGGATTCTTGCTTTTTGTTTCATCAGTCAAATATGTGAGCTTCAGGCGGCCACATCTGAATACATCGCGACTTATGACCAAGAAAATCCGGTGGCTACCGGAATTCCGACGCAAGCTATTATCAATGCCTATGAAAAGTGGGCTGCTGGCCAATGGGGACTAATTGTCACTGGCGGCATCGTCATCGACACTATTGGCATCACCTTTCTGCCGGGAAACATGTGGATCGGCGAGAATGAGGACAGCGAGGAGCGTCGGAAGGCCTTTTCCGACTTGGCCAAGGCTGTCCATAGCCGTAATGGCACCCTGATAGGGCAAGTTCTCAACATTGAGGATGGTGGAGCTTATCTTGCGACGGAACACCCTGAAGCGGCTCAACTTTCCCGAACTGTTTATGCTGCCAAGTATCTTTTTGACAGTGGCTTCGATGGCATCGAGTTGAGTGCGCCTGAACCACCGAAGGACAACGCTGGACTTCCCAATATCGAGAAAGTTTTGCAACTCATCGACATTTCGAGATGTACGATTCGGTAGGGCTTATTGATTGATTGAAAAAAGCTTATCTATCAATTGACTTCAGAAGCACTCTTCCCCTCGAATCAGTCGAAAAGTTCATCTTCGGCTTAAAAGTCAGCACCGCTCGTTTGCAACAGGCCGGCGTCGACTTTTCTGGCGTCATCAAGATTCTGCAACAGGCAGAATCCAGTGGCTATGATTACGTCTCCATCGCCGGAGGCAACTATGAGTTTCCGTTGAGCACCGACGAAGAACGCGAATCTTTCTACCGTAAAGTCATCGAGGAAGCCAAGCAATATTTGGGATCAAATATCACGGTCTACGGCAACGGTGGCTTCCGATCAGTTGCAGTCATCGAAAGTTTGATCAAAGCTAAAAAGTTGAGTGGCGTCACCATGGCGAAGGCGGCATGTGCTGAATTCAGTAAGTTAAAACGTAAAAGTGACCTTATGATTAAGCTTTGAACCTTTAGGTTTGCCTCAAAAGGTTGCCCAAAACCGTGTCACGGGAGCCATCAATAACCCCTTCGAACTTGAAAACGATACTGCCGTTATGGCTGGCGCGGCGCAGATCAATCAAGCTGGTGCGAAGTCTCTCGCTGAATCACAGGGAATCATCAACGACGGCGTCATGGACCTTAACAACAGCACTACTTTGAAGAAGTTTTTGGAAGCCAAAGAAGATTTCCTCAACAAAAAGCAGAAGCTGAAGGACGAAGGCAAAGTACTTGCTGGAGCGATTTTGCTGTCCGCGTAGATTAATAATGAAACTGTATATTTATTATAGATTTCATGAATGAAAGACGTAATACTCAAAAATGTAGGAGAACAATAAAACTAACCCATTATTTAAACTCCGATCGTTTATGCATGGTTACACCCCAGTCAACAATCGTACGACATTCCGAACTGGGGTATACAGAGAATATGCAAACGATTTGTGTTGATTTGTCGATGCGTAGTTCATTTATAGGACTTTGTTTTCATTAAACTGATATTATTTGGACACCATCTTGCACACAAAAAAATGCGTATTAAAAAGACTACGCAAAGCGTAGTGCACAAAAACACTACGCTCGAACGTAGTGTAAAGAATACGCAGAGCGTAGTCTTTTTATTACGCGAGCGTAGTCTTTTAATGAAAAGAATACGCGACGCGTAGACATAAGTCAACGCGTCGCGTAGTGTTGCGAAAGCGTAGTCTTTTTGTGCACGAACTTTTTTATGTGTGTGGCCTAAAACAGAGAATTTCAAGATTCTGCGGGACGAAACTTAGAATCATATCTTCTGAATCTTCTGAACAGTGTCAAAATCTGTGTAATCTGATAGTGCAAGTTTTACTTATCATATTCTGCACAAAAAACAATCAATAACGAGCGAAATGCGGCTAAAAACGGCGAAGATAAAACAACGTTGAAAAAACTACCAGAACTATTTTTCTGCAACTGTTGCAAGTTTTTAGTTCCGGTAGGTTTTTCAACACTGTTTTAAATGTTTTTCATTTTCAGCGCTTAATGTACCGCTTCTAGCCTTTACAACGACAGAAAAAAACAACGGTGTTGTCCGAATACACCGGACCAGTCACGATGCTAAGTATTTCACTGTTTCTCCGAATTCTTTTGGAAGTCAGATTCCGACCTGAACAATATCAAAAAGTGACGCATATCGATTTAAATATACGTTGTTCGCGCCAAATTAAGCAAGATTCTTATGCATTTGACATTGTTAAAATGTTTACAGATTCAGAAATATACTGTAACATTAAATTCTGTGACGAGATTCTAGATTTTGCCGATTCTGATTAGTGATGCGTGAATCGTGCTGGAACTTGCAGTTTTTGCTGAATTTGTCAATGCTACTTTTAGGACTTTTCTTATTAAATAGATTTGATGTGGATGTCAGTTAGGCCTAAAACTGTAAATTCTAGATAAGAAACTCAGAATCCGGTCTCCAGAATCATCAGAATCTTCTAAATTATGTCCAAATTTATGTATGCTTTTTGATCAAACTTTACATTTCACAATCAGCTCAAATAACCAGCAAAAACGAACCGAATACGGCGAAAATGAGCGTTGGAACAAACAATGCTGAAGAATCTACCAGAAGTATTTTGCTGCAACTGTTGCAAGTTTTCAGTTCTGATAGGATTTTTAACACTGTTTTGGCCTTTGTCGTTTCTAGCGTTTTCTTGATCGTTTTTAACAATGCCCAATATAGAAATGCTAAAAATGTTATTGTTCACATATATGGGCTTTATTAAAATTCACTATTGACGGATTCTGAAATAGGATTCTGATTCTGATCAAATGATGGTTTGAAAATGACAAATTTAACTAAAAATATGCATTGTTTTACACCACGTTGTACAGATTTTTTTCCTTTTTGATGTTACGGGAAACTTGTTGTATACAAAAGTAAAAACATAAACTGCCAACCGTTGTAAATATGTTTGCGGCGCTGGCTACTTGCAATTATCGTTAAAAATTTGTTCAAACCACGACTTGATTTCGAAAAGTGAGCGATGACCACCATCGCTTTCTATTGCCACGGCCTCCTAGAGTGCTTTCACGTCAACATCATGTTTTTTAGTCGACACTTCCGTCAGGTAGAGACGCAGGAAACATTTGTTGTGTCACCGCTGTCGCCAACGATTCCAATGAGTTTTGCACGTACTTTAATTCTTGGGATGCATTGGTTTTTGCTAGATATTTACGTGGAAGCAAGTAGGCTTTGATGACAGCATATTGATTGGTGTTCTTTGTGATCATGACTAATTGGCATTGCGTCAACTAGCCCACATTTGAAAAGATAAAAAATCAAACTGTATGGTAAGACATAGTAATGAAAACTGTTGAGAGAGATTTATTCTTAGGTTGTATACGACATAAAATTACAAAGATTTGTCAGAAATCCAGTGAATTGTAGTAAAGCGTGGGTGGATTTCAATGAGTGAAGTTCCCAAAAAGTCAATTTACGATACAGTAACCGACAAACAGGCATCATCTCACTCTTACGCGTCGAAATTGATTTCGCCGAAGAGATGATTGCCGAGAGCGTTCTTATCAGTGCTGAAGAACAGGTCCAAAAAGTACTTTTCCCACTGTTGCGGCGTGATGGTATGCAGCTCATTGCCCTTTGCGTCACGTGCGAACTTTGTGAATGCCTTGTGGCAATAGTTGTACTCGAAGCCATAGACGCTCATGCCATCGGTGTACTCTGCGAGATCGAGGACGCCATCACCAGAGACGTCGAACAGCTTGAACATGAAGTGGCAATAGTCGTCGAACCATTGGGGCTCCGTGCGGTTCTTGAGGTCGACCTTCTTCAACAGGCCGATCCATTCATCAATGGTGATAAGGTTGTCGGCGTCGCTGTCGGCCAGCTTTTGGAGACCCTTCCAGAGGGCTTCCATCGTTTTGCGGGCGTAGGAGGTTTGGACGGATTCGGCGCCGTAGATTTCGCGGACTTTCTGGAAAGTGGATTTTGTTGATAAACTGTTAAATAAGAACACAGTACCTTAAGGCAGAGGTAAAAGTCAGACCAGTCGATTTCGTGGGATGAATTGCGGTCTAAAATGGAAGTTCTAATAAGTGATAAGGCCAATTTTGACTTACCAAAGAAAAGTGTGAAGATGCGTTCCCATTTTTTGATCAGGAAAGGATCGACATCACTGTTAGCTTTCAGCAGTTCTTGGAGTTTGAATTCGTGAGGCTGAAAAGTTTCGCTGATAACAAAAAACTGTAAAAACCAAAAGTATTACCATATTGACTTGTCAAGAAGCCAAAATACAAAATATCTGAAACGCAAGTTATTAAACTGATTATACCATGTTCGAGCCAATCAAAACCACGACATCAAACCCCTCACTCGTCAGACACAGCCATTTTTTAAATCCACTTCGCAGTTGCTTCGCCTTCCCATCCCAATGAATGACCCTCAAGCTATACTAAAATAAATACCCACAATCACGTCTCGCTTTTCATCACAATCCACACCAGATGGCCTGGCAAAGATCCGCCTACAATTTGGCGACGCAACTTCGAGACACTCGATAGGAACTTTCAAAAGCAATGACAGGTGTTGTTGTCAACAAGCAATGCCCAAGAGGGCGGAACAGGGATATATGCGGATTTTTTATTGCGACAGAGATCGACCACGACCACGGTCGCACACCCCTGGGCGACCGGGGTCGTTATCGGGGGAGCTGGATATCATTGCCTTATGGCATGTCGGCATAGCGATAAGCAGGAAATATCTCACGTGCAGGTTTCGGAACGTGAAACATTCGCATTCCGCGTGGGATGAGGACATTTCAGCCGAAAGTGCACAGTAGTAAACATAAACAATTAGTGTAAGGACTAATTTTAGGTGATCACTCGAGTCATTTATGATCAGATCAGTCACAGTCGGGATCAGATTACAACACCTTTACTCTTTGGTGCCCTTAAGCAGGGGCTTTTCGTCGCCAGGTTTCTCCTTCTTGCTGACCTTCGAGGGGTTCTTGTCCTTCCGGCTGATCTTTTCGGACATGGTTTCGGCCTTGGTCTTGTTGTTGGGGCGCTTGGTGGCTTCGGACGAGAAGCGGACTTCCTTTACTTCTTTCTTGCTGGCATCGAGCGTGGCTTCCTTGGTGGCTTCGGTCGGTTTGCGGACTTCGAGCTTCTGAAAAGGCTTCTTCATATAGAAAACTGACAATTGCGTGACTTACAGCCTTAAGATCAGCAGTAGCCGTCGAAGGGGGCTCAGAAGACGGCGGCGGCACCCCCAAACTCTGTTCAGTCGAAAGTCCGGCCGGAGCCGGCACCGGAGGCGGTGCCGTTTTCTGCTTCTTCTTATCATAAAATCCGCGCCCGAAGAAGCCAGCGGCACCACCAGCAGCCAGACAGAGCAAACCAACAATGATACAGACCACGATAGCCACGACGGGGGAAGCCTTCTTCACCAGAGCGGCCGTCGTCGCCGGGGGCGTCGTCGTTTCGGCAACATCTTCCTCTTCCGATACAACCGTTTCCGTATGAGTAGGCGGAACAACAACCTTTACCTTATCCGGGCTCATGTCCACTTTAATGGGTCTGATGTGTTCAACAAAACTTAAATATTTGCCGGGTTTGCCAACCAACTCAAACTGCAGCCGAAAATTTTCCTCCGGAGCGCAATCGACCGAGGCGGTTTTCTGTTCGTTTGTGGCAATTTTGACACTTTTTCCTGTTTTGGTGATTGTAACAACGAACGTATTTGCAGTTATCGAGACGTTGGCGGAACATTTCGGTGTGAAGATTACTTTGAGATCAGTGAGTTCAAATTGTCCGGCGATTTTGAAGTCCCAGGGGCCGCCGATGGGCTAAAAATGACAGAATGCAAAGTTATTACATAAAAATGATTACCTTAAAGCTAGGAGCCAGCTTATCATCGACAACGTCAATCTTGGCCAACGAAACTCCGGTGCCGTCGTCAAAGTAATACAGTGCCGAAGCTGGAGGGGCGACGCAGTCCCCGGCGTAAAGAACGCCAAGGAGTATCAGAAACCGCAGCATGGGCGGTGGGTCAGTGGTGTGAATGCCAGAGGATGTCGGTTTCAGGATTGAATGGATGGTCGAAATGCAAATTTTTTTGACATATTCATGCCGGAAGTTAAAAATAACGTGACAAAATGCCTGAATTGACCTCATCTTTATATTTACTTTATGAAAACTGTCGACGTAACTTTAGCATAAGAAAAAGCATACATGTTTTGGTTACTTTTTGTCTATTTTTACACAAACGCCATTACTTCAAAACACTATCCAATTATGATTATTGTCGGTTGACTAACAAACCCAATATTCTACGAACTTACCAATTTCCCCATTGCACAATAGTTCCGCTGGCCCTTTTTACCAGTGCCAACCAGCCCACCTGGTCATATCAAATTATACATTTAAAACAAGCTCATTTAAAACGTGCAGTATGCAGGTACTAACTTATTACTATCTTGGCAACACCTTTAGTTACCATTACACGTGCTACCTCAAATGGTTTTATGTAATATTTCTCGACCATTGACAAACCCCTAAAAAAACTTTCTGACGTTTACAATGGCGGCAAACTTATCTTCAGAGGATCCGTTGTGTATCGAATCTCAAGAAATTTATACAAACGTTTGGTTGGTTGCATTGTTTTGTTCGACACTTCTTTTGGACATCATTGCTTTCGTGTGTTGCGTAGTCGGTGCTAAAAGTGTTTATAACACACAGGTATGTCACAGATTACTTAATATCGACTACTTGAAGTGTAATTTAGCTTTTACACGTAAATCTTCGAATATCGCTGTTCAGCATTTCCGTTGGATTATTAATCAGAGCCATTTTCACGGCATTTCGATGTGGTCGATACTTATACCACGCAGTGGCATTCACAAATCCGTGTGATTTTCTCGACACGACTTTTTTCTGTGGCCTTTATTCGAGTTTACACTCTTGGGGATACATTGTCGTTATGTATGCTATGCCAATAATAACCGTTGAACGGATGATTGCACTGTTTGCTAGTGAACGCTATGAAGCTTGGACCTTCCCGAAATTGATGACTTTGGTTAATTTACTTCCGGTAAACATTTTTAATTGTATGAAAATGCATTTATAAAGCGCCTGTTTCAGTGGCTATACGGTGGCTACCAATTGTACTTAAAAATTGATACATTAAAAGGGACAAGTTTTCCTGTAATCTATTGCAGTTCCTTAGCAGAGGCGATATTCCATGTCACGATTCTTGATTTGATGACCGAATCTATACTACTCCCATTTGCGTGTCTTTGCATTGACATTTTAATGCAGTTATTTTGCAAGTATCTCATAAAGTAAGTCTACCAGACGCATCTGGCCCTCTTGTTGATTTGAAAAACTGCAATTCTTTTTTTAATGACAATGCACTTTAGAAGATTCTTCCGCAATGAGTTCCATCGACATTCACTGACACTTCGCTTCCAGCTCAATGAAATTCTCAGAACTTCAAAAATTGCAGTGCCAGCTAGCTTTCTTTTTTGTTTTTTAAACACTACGAACAATGCCATTTTGTTAATACCTGTTTCAATGGGTTTGGTTAAAAGGACGCAGGAACTTTCGTTGTACAAGGTAAGAAAGACTTGCTTTTGTGAATTCAGTTTTTGACAATTTTTAAACTATAGTGCATCTGTATCATTTTTTATAACTGCACTTTAAGGAACTCGGCGGACTTCTCACAATGCCAATGTACACAATAACCTACGGCCTGCTCCTGTACTGGTATACCGTCCGCTCAATCAATACAGTACCCAAATGTTGTCAAAGGAAACGAGTGAGACCTCATGCTTCTGAATCTGACGTGGCCCGGGAAAGAGTAGTCAAAGAAACAGACTTGTATTTTCAAGTCTACTCCGCAAGTTGGTGACCACTAAATGCTTACGTGATAAACGCACCTTTAGTTTTAAGTGAACTTTATAAACACCGTTTTTGTACATGATTGCAGGGTTTATCGAAAATAGTTTTGCAAAAAGCATAGTTTTCCAACTTTTGGGTTCACAAATTGAAATTACAGGTGTGCTCATGAAATATAAAAAAACTAGAAAAGTATCACTGAATCCAATTCATCAACTTGCAAAACATATCATAAATATTATGACTGCTTTTGTCAATTTCAAACATCACATAAACATCATTACTTCTGAACACTATCCAATTTATTTTACGGTTGAGTAACAGACTTCATTGTGTCACCCCCTGGCGCCTCTTAGCAGTGCCAAACACCTGGTCATATCGAATTAAACCTTTAAAAAAGCTCATTTGAAACCGGTTACTAAGTTATTACTATCTTGGGAAAACCTTTGGTTACTTATACACGTGTTACCAAATCAAATCATTTCATGTAATGTTTCTCGACCATTCACCCCAAAACGCAAAAACACAGGGGCGCAATGCGGAGGTAGATTGGCGCACTTCATGTACAATCTATCAAGCAGATTGTACGTGCTTTGCGAGTAGATTCTACGCACTTTTCACCTTAAAAATTTTTGAAAAATTTTCTATGTCCGAAAAGGGCGCACAATCTATTCGATAGATTGTACATGAAGTGCGAACAATCTATCTCCGCATTGCACCCCTGTGTTTTTGCGTTTTGGGGTGTTGACATTCTACCAAAGAGAAATTCCTGACGCTTACAATGGCGGCAAACTTATCTTCAGATAATCCGTTGTGTATCGAATCTAAAGAAATCTATACAAATGTTTGGTTGGTTGCTTTGTTTTGTTCGACACTTCTCCTGGACATTGTTGCTTTCGTCTGTTGCGTCGTCGGTGCCAAAAGTGTTTACAACACACAGGTATGACACAACAATTTAATATCGATTATTAAATGTGTCATTTAGCTCTTGCACGTAAATCTTCGAATATCATTGTGCAATATTTGCCTCGGATTGTTGGTCAGAGGAAGCTTTACCGCTTTTCGATGCACTCGATATTTGGTCCATGCAGTGGCGCTGACGAATCCGTGTGATTTCCTTGAAATGAGAAGTTTCTGTAATGTTTATTCTGGTTTACATCACTGGGGATATTTGGTTGTTATTTACACAATACCGATAATAAGTGTTGAGCGGATGATCGCGTTGCTTGCCAGCGCACGCTATGAGACTTGGACTTTTCCGAAGCTGATGACTTTTGTTAATTTATTTCCTGTAAGTATTCCTAAAAGTGTGAATTTGAATGAAACTTAAATACACTTGTTTCAGTGGATGTACGGAGGTTACAACTTATACACTATAATTGAAAAATTAAGAGACACAAGTTTACCTGTAGTCTACTGCAGCTCCTTCACAGGGGTGGCCTTCAAAATAACTATTCTTGATTTGATAGATGCGAGTTTTCTGCTTCCATTGACATGTCTTTGTGTTGACATTGTAATGCAGTTGTTTTGCAAGTATCTAAATAAGTAAGTCCATCAAACATATCTGGCGCATCTGTTAATATCTATTTTTAGCAAGCTGTTCCGCAGCGAATTCCATGAACATTCTCTAACACATCGCTTCCAACTTAATGAAATTCTCAGGACTTCGAAAATTGCAATTCCAGCTAGTAGTCTTTTCTGTTTTTTAAACACTGCTAGCTTCTTCGTAGTTGTAACACCAGCTTCGATGGGTTTCTTTAAAAAGACGCTGGAATTTGCATGGTACAAGGTATAAAAACAAATTTTTGGTTATTACATATAATACTATGATTTTATTAGGAACTCGGAGCGCTCACCAATATGCCAGTCTACACTATATTCTACGGCCTACTTCTGTATTGGTATAACGTCCGTTCAATCAAGTCAGGGCATCAATGTTGTCAAAGGAAACAAGTGACGCCGATTCTTTCGGCTACTGATCAAACCCAGGAAAGAGTAGTCAAGGAAACAGACTTGTATTTTCAAATCTACTCCGCTAGATGGTGACAAGGGAACTCTGATGAAATGCAAATAGCATAGTTTTCCAATTTTTATTTGAAATTAAAGTGTTCTCACGAAATATAAAAATGAACCGCAGTTATAAACAAATTCAGTAATTTAACAACGCAAAACAAATAACAAATATTTTGACTGCTTTTGACCGTTTCGAATTGTTATACAAATAGCCTTGCTTCCAAACACTGTCCAATTCATTATAAGGCTAACTTACCAACCCTATCTGTTGAAATTTCTTAAACTTATCATTGTGGTTCTCTTGGCCCTTTTTAGCTATGCACACCACCTGGTCATATCAAATCATACCTTTAGAATAAACGTAATTCAAACCTGCAATTTGTACGTAGCAACTTGATTTTCAGGTATTTTTTATTTTGCGAAACTTTTGGTTGCCTATATACGCCCTGCCACAAATAGTCTTATTTGATATTGACCGTACGAACATACAACTTTCTGACGTTTAAAATGGCGGCAAACTTATCTTCAGATAACCCGTTGTGTATCGAATCTCAAGAAATCTATACAAATGTTTGGTTGATTGCCTTATTTTGTTCGACGCTTCTTTTGGACATCATTGCTTTTGTCTGTTGTGCGGTCGGTGCTAAAAGTGTTTATAACACACAGGTATGACACAAATTACTTAATATCGATTACTTGAAGTGTAATTTAGCTTTTACACGTAAATCTTCGAATATCACTGTTCAGCATTTCCCTCGGATTACTAGTCAGAGCCGTTTTCACGGCATTTCGATGTTGTCGATACTTATACCACGCAGTAGCATTCACAAATCCGTGTGATTTTCTTGACACGACTTTTTTCTGTGGCATTTATTCGGGCTTACATTCTTGGGGATATATTGTCATTATGTACGCAATTCCAATAATAACTGTTGAACGGATGATTGCATTGCTTGCCAGTGCACGTTATGAAGCTTGGACTTTTCCGAAGCTGGTGACTTTTGTCAATTTACTTCCGGTAACTTTTTATAATGTTTGAATCTTATAACTCAAATAATTATATGTGCATGTTTCAGTGGCTATACGGCGGTTACAACTTATACGATAGATTTGATATTTCAAAAGGGACAAGTTATCCTGTAATCTACTGCAGCTCCTTCTCAGGAGCGGTCCAGAAGTTAACTATTTTGGATTTGATAAATCATGCCTTTCTGATTCCATTTATATGTCTTTGTATCGACATTTTCATGCAGTTGTTTTGCAAGTATCTCATTAAGTAAGGACATCAAACATATCTGGCGACTTGATTAATATTGCATTTGTAGCAAGCTGTTCCGCGGTGAATTCCATAAACATTCGCTGACACATCGGTTCCAGCTCAATGAAATTCTCAGAACATCGAAAATCGCTATTCCAGCTAGCAGTCTTTTCTGCTTTTTAAACACTACTAACGATCTTATACTGGTAATGCCCGCTTCGACGGGTTTGGTTAAACGGACGCTGGAATTCGCGATGTACAAGGTGAAATGTTGATGGTTCATTCGTTGAGATTTTTTACCTTGTAATTTCTTAAGGAGATCGGAGCACTCACTACAATGCCAGTGTACACGATCATCTATGGCATACTTCTGTACTGGTACAGTGACCGCTCAATCAATACAGTATCCCAATGTTGTCAACGAAGACAAGTAAAGCCGTATGATTCGGCTACTGATGTGACCCGGGAAAGAGTATTGAAGGAAACAGACATGTATTTTCAAATTTATTCAGCAAGATGGTGACCAGGAAATGCCTACTTGATGAATGCAGCTGTAGTTTTACGTGTATTTTAAAAACACATTTTTCTGTACATGATTGCAGGGTTTACCAAGTACAGTTTACGTAAACAGCATAGTTTTCCAACTTTTGTTTGATATTTTAAGTGTGCTCATAATATATAAAAACTGGATAGACAACTTTGAACAAACCCAATTCAACAACGTGCAAAAACATAATTATTGTGACTGCGTTTGTCTGTTTCGAATCAGCACACAAAGACGATTACATTCAAACACAATCCAATTCATTATGTGGTTGACTACCCAACTCCATAAATTTCTCATTGTAGTTCTCCTGGCTCTTTATAGCACTGGAAACACCTGTCCTTATCAAATTATACCTTTAGAACGAATTCATTTCAAACCTGCAATATGTACGTTATTGCTGCCTGCTATTTTGCGAAACCCCAGGTTACCCACACACGCGCTGCCACGAATAGTCTTATTTGATATTGACCGACAATTGATAAAGTGCTAACAAACTAATCTCTGACGTTGAAAATGGCGGCGAATTTATCTTCAGATGATCCTTTGTGTATTGAATCTCAAGAAATCTATAAAAATGTATGGTTAATCGTGATATTTTGCTCGACGCTTGTTTTGGATGTTGTTGCTTTTGTATGTTGCGCCATTGGTGCTAAAAGTGTTTACAACACACAGGTATGACCGACAGTTTTGATATCGATTAGTAAATGTGTAATTCAGCTGTTGCATGTAAATCTCCGAATATCGCTGTTCAGCATTTCTCTCGGATTATTAGTCAGAGCGGTTTTTACGGCATTTCGATGCATTCGCTATTTGGTCCATGCTGTGGCGTTCACAAACCCATGTGACTTCCTAGATACGGTTCTTTTCTGTAGCACTTATTCGGGTTTACATTCCTGGGGCTACGTTGTTGTGATGTATACCATCCCTATAATCACAGTAGAGCGGATGGTTGCCCTTCTAGCTAGTGCACGCTACGAGGATTGGACTTATCCGAAGTTGATGACTATTGTTAATTTAGTTCCGGTAAGTATTCTGAAGTTTATTTAAGTTTATGAAAAAAGATTAACGAAACGCTTTTTTAGTGGGCATACGGAGGTTTTGCCGTGTACTTAAGAATTGAAATGTTAAAAGGCGTCAACTTTCCTGTCATCTACTGCAGCTCCTTCTCAGAAGCTGTCTTTAAGTTTTCTGTTCTGGACTTGTTGAACATTGCTTTTATGGTGCCGTTTACGTGTCTTTGCATTGATACCTTAATCCAGTTATTTTGCAAATATCTCATTAAGTAAGTCCAAAACACATCTGTTGATTAGAATAAATAGAGCGTAAATTTTTAGAAAAAATTTCCGCAGTGAATTCCACGAACATTCCCTGACACATCGGTTCCAACTCAATGAAATTCTCAGAACTGCTAAAATCGCGATTCCAGCTAGCAGTCTTTTTTGCTTCCTGAACACTACCAGCAATATTATCATGATAATACCCATTATGATGGGCTTGGTTAAAAGGACGCTAGAATTTGCAATGTTTAAGGTATGAATGATTTCTTACGTAAACCTTCTTTTCGATAGGTTTAAAACTGTTTTCACGGTTTTGTCTTAATTTTTTAATTCTTGTTTTTCACATTATTATGTTTAAGGAGCTCGGCGCGCTCACTACAATGCCAATATACACGATAATCTACGGCATACTTCTGTACTATTACAATGTGCGTCCAATCAACACAGGGCCCCAATGCTGTCAACGAAAACAAGTGACGCCGTATGTTTCGGGTATTGACACGACACGGCAGAGAGCAGTCAAAGAAACAGACTTGTATTTTCAAATCTACTCCGCTAGATGGTGACAAGGAAATGCTTACGTGGCGATTGCACCTGGGGTTTTACGTGTATTATATAAACATAGTTTTGAGTGGTTGATTGCAGGGTTTACCGAGTATAGTTTTTGCAAGGTCTATAGTTTTACAAACATTTAAAATCATGGAATAAAAAATTGAATCGTCGTATTTATCGGGTTTTGCGTGGTTAAGTATATAGCACTGAAACGAAAACAAAAAAAATACCAACTAGTGATTGCTTTATCAATAGGGTGCGCAACACAGCTAACACTTGCCATTTTAAACCTACAGTAATCAACTTTAAAAGCTCAAAACGGTCAAAAAAATATTTCTCTAAATAGGTTTTAGTCGCAAGAACAAACTCGAGAAATCACAGAACGCAAACCGTTAGTCTATAGACAGAACTGTCATTCAAGTGACAATTATCGAATATAACGTCGTTTCGAAATCAATTTACATGTGCCATTTTATTGCCGTTCTGTTTAATGCCACTCTTACGTTGGCACAACTAATGTCAGTCGACGACATATTTGACTTTTACCTCCGATTAGTGACGTGAAAAATGGCGACGAATTTGTCTTCCGACGATCCATTGTGTATTGAAGCTCAAGAAATTTATACAAATGTATGGTTAATTGTATTATACTGTTTGACACTATTGTTTGACATAGTTGCTTTTGTGTTTTGTGTTATCGGTTCGAAAAGTGTTTACAATACAACGGTAAGTTCTTCAGAGGTCAAATTGTAAATGTCATGAAAGTTTAATTTTAGCTTTTACATATAAATCTTCGAATATCACTGTTCAGCATTTCCTTGGGTCTACTAGTAAGAGCATGTTTTACCGCTTTTCGATGCACTCGGTATTTGATCCACGCTGTTGTGTTTAAAAATCCGTGCGATTTTCTTGAAATGACACTCTATTGTAATACCTATACGGGTTTGCATTCTTGGGGATACAACGTTGTTAAATATACAATTCCGATTATCACTGCTGAGAGGATGATAGCCCTATTTGCAAGTACGCGTTATGAAGCATGGACTTTTCCGAAAGTTGTTATATTTATCAATTCGCTTACGGTAAACTGGCTGTTTTGTGTTTTTGCTGATATTTAAATTTTACAGTGGGTGTATGGAGGCATCGTATTTATCGTAAAAAGATCTGGAACAGTTAAAAGTGTTCCCGAAGTTTACTGCAGCTCATTCTCACGTTCATATTTCCATGCCAGTGTTATGGATTTTGTAGGTGCATCATTTCTCGTTCCATTTACTTGTCTGTGCATTGATACTTTCATGCATTTTTACTGCAAGTACCTCGTCAAGTAAGTGCACATCTGGCCTCTCTGTTGATTTGAAAAAACGTCCTGTTTTGTCGGAACGGAGGAGACACCCAAGCGAGATGCGCTTGTGTGCCCCTG
>KB454978.1:5607-17440 GCA_000341325.1 Panagrellus redivivus
CTGTCACGTTTCACTTTCTGTAACACTTCAAGACACAAAAGACTCCTGCTGATCGTCACTTGACCAGCCCAAAAACAAGCTTACTCCTTTCTAACAGTAGAGACTGAGAGTGCGGCGCGGGTGGTGGGATTCGCGTTCAGGTGCCGAACGAAGGTGTCGCGTGGGTGATTGCGACGGCGATAAGCCGCCGCGGTTGCCGGAAATCCTGAAACATTATCATATTAGAAAATAACGAAACAACCAAAAAACCTAATTGTTGTTGGCTTCCACGTACTTTGTATGCTAAAGAAGGCATTAACAGAGGTTCCAGCCTCACATTGCATTATGGAAACATGGCCTATTGGCGTGTGTTAGCGAATAACATCGCCTTTCGGGCTCCAACAACGGTAGATGATAGCTCAAGTCGCGGGATAGACATTTTCTTGATGGGTGCTACTCGCGCGCGGCTGGCAATAAAAGTGATCACTGGTGGTTCGCTTTCTCGGAGGTGTCGCATGTAGGCAACGGCACCATAAGCTTTGCTCGATGCATCACAAAAGACGTGGAGTTCAGTGGCGAGGATGCCTGAGACAGGACTCGTCGCGAAATGAAAATTTTCGGAGATTTCGCTGCAGTAAGGACGATCCGTTGGGATAGTCGATCTGCCGAGGGCGGTGCCGAGCTTAGACCACTCGCTGCTATCAAATAAGTAAGAAGCGTCAATCTGCACTGCGCTGAATGGCGGTAATCAGGAGTTTCAAAAGGTCTCAAAATCTTCTACGATTTGCGTGTACAATCATCGGGGAGAATGTATGAGAAAGCAACTATTTAGTTGTTCGTTCGCGATCGCGAAAGTTGCTAACGATAACATCAAATGGCGATGCATAAGATTCAATCCGCTTGGCAGTAACACAGCAATAGACAAAAATCACAATAACATAACAATAATTCTAGCCGTTGCAGACTTCAATGATTATGCCGTTATCCATGCTCTCATCTTTAGAAAGTGAAATGCCAAACGAATGAACATATTTGTTTCTTATTTGTTTTTGTAGTATACATAGTTTCTTCAGCGAACACTGTCATCACAATTGGACTAAACATGATAATTTTGTTGGCGAAAAGTTAAGAAGACTCAGCTTTTAGGGACTTGCATTTCTCCGATTTTGTGTCACCTTTTTCATCACTCTTCCCTGTTTTGACCGCGTGTCATCGATGGAAAGGCGTCTTGACTTCGTTTTGTTATCAGTAAATTTGAACTCTGGCTGTTTGGCCAGTTCCTCGAACATAACCGATGCATTTAAATGGCTATACGTTCTGAGAGGTGCTATTTTTAATGTTCATTCAGTTATTTTCCGTATATAAAACTTGTTGCTTATTTTCAGAAATACATGTTTTTATACGCCTTTTAAAGCGGTAATGGAAGTTATCATCAATCAGCCATGTGAGTCACATTTGACTAAATGCCAAATTCATAGTAGGAATTGCTTTTTTAGCCATAACTTGTAGGATGTTTGAAACCCGTCATGAATCAAGCGAGGATTACGAACGGCGTTGTCATGTTTGTAGTGCCCCCTCGAATGGTTACCACTTTAATGCACCATCATGTTCGTTTGACACTATTTTTTTGTGTGCGCTTCATCACTCATTTGTTTTAGGTTCTGCATGTGCTGCCTTTTTTCGTCGCACTGTTACCCTAAATAGAAAATTTGAATGTTCATATACAAATGATTGCCGAATTAATTATGGTAAGCATGGCCAACATGTTACTTATGTACATACTACCACACAATCATGATATATTTTCAGCTATGCGTGTCATCTGTCGGTCGTGTCGCTATAAAAAATGTATTGAAGCAGGCATGGATCGACGTGGTATGTTTTTTGAATGCTTAATTATCTTTTCTAATTAGTTTCTGGTACAAAGTAAAAACTGCAGTAATAAGATACATAATGATTATCTTGCAGCGGTGCAACCGCGCCGTGATTCCATCATGGGTCGCCGAAAAATAAAATACATTCCAAATGAAATAGGGGCTGTAGTCCAAACTTCATGGACGTATCCAAAGGTTTCCTCCCAATATGCTTCCGCTGACAATAACGATAAGAATTTCATAGTTTTGGTGAGTAGATACATAAAAAGCACGTTTTTGTGACGTAATGTATAGTCTACTATGATTGCTTTATGATCGACCGCTCTTCGAAGGTGCACCATGGTTGAAATTGACCCTGAAGGACATAAAAGTGCAGTTACAGTAATTTTTTCAGGATGTAAGAAACATCAATACAGTTTCGAAAGATGTGCTGACTGCAGTGAACGCATTTACAACTTCAACGGATTCTAGCAATTACGTGACTTTAGATCCCAATTTTTATGTCAACATTGATCAACAAACATCGGCACTTCCTCAGACAAGCTACTTCACTCAAACATCACCAACTGTCTCGGATGGGTCCAGCCAAGGAACGTCATTTGTATCCACAAATGCGTCTACATTGCCCCCTTCATCACCAACGTAGGTTATGCTAAACAGCTAACGTTGTTAATATTGTAAATAAGTTTTTAGCGATCTGAACTTTGAACCCACAATTCAATTCCTCTTAAACGAAGAAGCAAAGAGCAATGAACGTCGAAAAATACTATACTCGGAACGTTACCTCTCCGAGCTCTTATCTGACCTAGACTCAGATTTAGTACGTTTTTTTCTACTTTTATACGTTATTTGTTTCTACAAAGCACTTTACTGCAGCCTTTTTCAAAGGAAGATTTGCGCCCCTTAAAGTTCATGCTCATTCAAAAGGAAATGAGGCCCATGATACTGATAACGGTTGAATGGCTACGAGGGTGGCCTTATTTTGGCCAGCTGAATATCAAGGATAAAGTAGGTCAATGCACTTTTAACACAAAATGACAAAAATATTTTGAAGACCGTTCTGCTGCGTTGCTGTGTGCTCTATCATGCAATATTAGATCCGGCTTGGTTGACTGTTTGTCTGGGTTATCCGACCAAGTTTGTCATGCAAAATGGAATGTACGTATCTATGACAAAGGATTCTAAGGTCGGCTGGGAAGATGAAAAAGATATCAATGCGGAGACGAAGGAAATGTTGTACAAACCACTCATGGAAAGGATAGTAGCGGAAATAGTTGAACCGATGCGGAATTTGGATTTGAGTCATACCGAATACTGTGCTTTCAAAGCATTAGTGTGTTGGAAAGGCAGCTACCATCTAAGTTCTAATGAAACGCGAGAGCTTTTAAACAAACAAATCGATGCACTGTTCGAAAGCTTAGATGAACACTACAGAAAGCTCTCCTATGACAGTGGTATGATTGCTGAACGGACTGGAAACATGATTTTACTGGTTGCAAATGTCTTTGTAAGTTATTACTCATAGTTCAAATGTTAATTATTTAATATTTGCAGAGCGTTGGATTAGAAGCCATGGAAAACCATCATAAAATAGATATTTTCGACCTATGGCAGCTAGATTCATTGCTCCTGAGGTTGCTAAAGTTTCGCAAATAACGCACATCTAAAAATGTCGCCTAATTTGAAGAAATGTCAAACACAACAATGTACACTTCAACTATTTATGTTTTGCATAACATCGTCGATAAACTATTTAAAAAGCCACTTTGCTCACTGTGACGTGAAACGAAGCTAATCTTGTAAAAATACCCAGTCATCAAGCGTGTGAGTGTGCACATCGTAACAAAACTTCTTTGTGAATTAAACGTGTTCTGTGAAATGCACTTAGCTACAAATATTGTCTTTACTCGTTATTGAAAAGTGGGATTTTAATGTATTTTATTTTGGTATAAGCATTGTAATGTGGCCAAAATTAAAAATCCCATGCATGTTGATGTTATAAACCTAAATACCACACTTTGGCTATAAAATAGACACAGTGCACGTCATCTTTATTCAAACGTTTGTTTTTGCTGACATTAGTCAAACTAAAATTGAATTTAAAAAAAGCTTTTTTTGTTCTTCCACTCAAAAAGTTGTCAATTTTGAATAACCCAATTTAAAGGTGAGACAAAGCATTGTAGGATAAAAGATTATTCTGACGGACCTACACTTTAACTTTAAAAAAGTGCGCCAATTATGAATGTTGGTTCGTTTGCTTTCTAAGTACATTAATTTGGAGTTATAAATGTTGCAGAAAATTCTTATTTTTTGCTCACTTCTTATTAGGTGTTAGTAAAGCAAATGTGAATCGCCTAAATTCAGGAACTACGTCGTTCACCGAACTCACGGCATTGTACTTTCTTGTGTCTTGAGCATGTTAATAATGAGGAGGCGTGTGCATGTCATTTCGTCGTTTGGTTGTCATCTCATTTTCATCGAGACTAATTCACGTTTCAACGCTAATTTATTTATGAAACGCTAGTTGTCCAAGTTAAATGTGATTGTCATGTGCAACCTACTGACATTACGGCTTTCTTCATGTGCCATCTGATATTCGTTGCCATAAGTACACCACTGGTCACAAAAGCATGTTTTGAGGCGTGTCTCTACGCGCCTCATTATTACATAGTGCTCACTCAGCTCTCATGGTGGTGGTACCTTCCCTTTAAGCTCTTGAATAAACCTGCCGTTCGTTGTGCTGTGTTGAAAATTGCTGGAAAAGCAGTTTCCGTTTGTATTAAACCACGTAAAAGATAATTGGCGGTTTATCCGGCAGTTATGTAAAAACAATCTATTTATCGTTTCAAAGTAACAACAACAGACAGGTATTTTGCAGTGTCTGTATCCTTTTTGCTCCACTTTATGAGATAATATTTTTTCTCCGATTTTGAAGTGTACAGAACTGATTCATAGCTCAGTAATGTATGTTCACAAATTTTTTAACGTTTCCCGGGTAAAAACAACGCAAACAACTTTTTAAGGCTTAGTTGTCGATTAGATTCTATATCACATTTCTGGAAAAATTTTATACACAAACGATTTCTTGCACTAATAAAAACCATCCAATGTAAACTGATTTTTGTTTCCCTGATATTTTTAAAGCGTTATTTACCCGAAACTTCTAGAAAATTTGATAACCATCCCCTCATTAACCACGTGCACGTGTGACCAAAAGTTAGAAACCCATGGCCTGTATTTATAAATTCAGTCTGAACCAACTTTGTTTGTCGTAATAACTTAATGAGATGTACTACCTTTCCCTCGAGAATCTTTTATTAGTGCACGTAACATTCTAACGTCCTGTAAGTGGCCTTATAATGTTCCGAACCAAAGATGTGTCAGTAAAATCTCCATGTTTAAGTTTGCCAAACAGAAAAAAACAAATAACATCCATGCTGTAGCAACTTTCGCTTCGCGTGCTCTCTGGGCAGATAATTGATGGGAGAAACTTTGCTGCATAACAATTCCGTGTTTAATATTCTTCTACTATATGCCTTGTTGTATAAGACGTTTTATTTTAGACCAAGAGCCTTTGATACTGCTTGTTTGCTCGTCAGTTTGTATCTTTATCACGCTGACATTTACATTTGGTTGTTTTCCCTCTGAATACAATATGGAAAATATGATAATGTTAGGCGTTCTCAATATTTTTATGTTAACCTTTTATCTCAGTTGGGGTGAACTCAATGGACTTTTAAAAGCATTTTGATATCTTTTTGAAGTCAGTTTTTGATTGTCTAGGCCATTAGCAATGTTAAGCGATTCCGAAAAGTTTATTCATTTTATATTGTACCAGTATCGTTCACTTAACCTTTTTTCGAATCATATTTTTTAATACTTTAGCTGTCACAACAGTAGGCGGGTCATTAAAACTCGTGTTCACTTAATGATAAACCCATTAGGACTGTCATTATCACACCGTTTACCTTTTTTGCTTCCGCGCAATGGGGGTAGCAAATGAGCTGTCGACAAAAGTAGGAAGTTGTTGTGTCCCTAACCCTTGCTGGTTTCTTGTTTCATCTTTCAATGTGCCTAGCACGGCAGTTGAAATCTAAAAGATAAAGCTTTTAAAGCATTTTCAATATAAAAATAATAGTTTCTATCAGCTAATAACAAATGATTTGCTGTTATTTTCCCATACTCTTTTGTTTAAATAGCCGTTTTACTTTATTATTGTTTTCGTGATACTCATTTGTCCGTGTGCGAGTTTTGCGTGGATATTAAAAACAAAACTAATTGTTTAACCTTTGACAGTGTATTTGTATACTATGACGATTGTGGAAAATACTTCGGAAATCGAAGGTTATCTCTTAATTGACCATTATGTACCTTTACAGGTTAGTTTTTTTCATTTGCAATTTCCTTTACTTGTCTGTTAGAATTTCCTTAACAAATTTCAAGATTTGATTGCTAACATGTAGTTGTGTATGACACTCCATACAAATGGGGGATTACTTTACGTATTTTTAATGCAGACAGCTTACTGAAGTTACATAAGACAAAATATGCGTAGGCATCTCTCTCTATTATAAAACAGAGACCACGTTTTCAAAGGGTTTAATGATTACCAAACACACTGATACTTTTCAATAATTCTAGAATTTCAATAAAAATAAGTCTTAAACCAGTGCGGAAGTGCATGTTGTTGACAAACCACAACTTTTCAACGCTCTGCAAACCCCCTTATTTAAAATTAATTGTAGGGTATTTTTTGTATCTGTTTTTCAATTTCCTTTCATTATAAGTGCTATTTAAAATGTAAACAATAACTTATTTCTAATTGTATTCTTCCTTTTTTTTAGGGATATCGAGTTTGTGTCGCCGTTTCCTATCTGTTCTTTAACGTCATCGGGTTTATTGTAAACCTATGGGTGCTTTACGTCGTTGTTCCGCTGCTTTTTGCCAACAATGTGCGCGTACCTAAGTCAATTCTCTTGTACATCATGATTCTGTGTATATCGGATTTATTTACGATGACAGGTAACATACAATTAAAGTCAAGAAAGTGCGATTTGTAAAAATTTCATTTTAGGAATGACCTTTCTGGTGACTGAAGTTATTCTTGGCACATGGAAATTCAGTGCGACAGCATGCACAGTCTATCTAGTGTTTGACTCGTTAAACAAGTTTATGGCACCAATTATTGCATTGCTAATTAGTCGAACGTGTTATGCGACAGTCTGCCTTAACAAAAAGTATCAGGAACGAGCAGCGAATTTGAAATTTGCACTTTTTCAAGTCACAATTGCCATAATTCTTGTTATGATAGTACTCTGGCCAGTTTTCGCATACAGTGGAGTTTATGACATTTACTTAAACGCTAACAAGACCGAAAAAAGTGTGTTTGTAATGCGTAAATGTAATTTTGCGCCACCCCCGTGTAAGTTTGAGTCATTAAGGGAAAAGGGTATTTTGTGGTTTGACAAAAAGCTTCGAAGTGCACTACAATGTTTTTGATGGTAAAACTGAGTAATGCTTTACAGCCGTGGAACTCGGATTCTCCATTGCTGCCGCCATAGCCAATTACGCAATTCCCCTAGGTGGGATATTGTACTGGTACATGTCAGTCCCGCTCTTTTTGCGCCGTCGTGCCGAAACCACCCTAGTCGGAAAGACAGGCATATCCGAAACGGCCATCCGCAAAGTTATCACCACGGCCCTGATGCTAACACTGGTCTATGTGTTATGCTGGTCGCCCTACTGGGTAGTCTTATTTGCTCACAACCTTCTACTAAGCGACAGTATGAGTCATCGGAGTAGTAAGTTATCACGATTTTTAATGCATTCCCACGCCAAACAATACTCCTAATTTGCAGTGGTCATCATTGGTTACTATATCCACATGTTGCCATACATAAGCTGCGCCGTTTATCCTTTGATCTTCACGTTCATGAACAAAACAATTAAAGATGCGCATGTACAACTTATTATGCAACAACGGAGACGACTTAGAAGTTTAACCGGCGACGCAGCACGACATGTGCGGCAGAGGTAGTTAGTGATAATCTTTAAGCATTCTAGAAAGAGTTTAACGCATTTACAATGTTTCAGTGTCGTCGCCCTGCAGGAAATGAACGTGCCAGTTTTCTTTAGACGTTTGAGTGTGCAAAATCAAGTAAGGCCCATCGAAATGTATAAAAAAGTTAATGCGATCGTATTTAGATGCAAGAGGAATTGCCTTCAACCTCGACAACCAAATACGAAAAAGTATCGCCTTCACCTTCGACTCATTTGACAACAGAGGGAAATTCAAGTCACCAGGAAGTACAAAGTAGCTTGGAAACCACAACTGAGGAAACTGTTGAATGTATGGACAGTGATCATGATGCTGAAGTTATTGAAGTTTTGTTGTGATATTTGATATTCAAATTGACAATTTTTTTGGAGGTTTTAAGAATAAATACAATTTTCATTGGATTGAGGTAACAATTTCAAAAAGAAATATACATGTGCACCGCAAAACACCAAAGCCCTCTTTTAATTATTCAATCCGCACCTGTTGTTGTGCACCGATCGCCATCGCTAATTATTCTACATCCGTTGTACTCGCGCTGTTTTTTGGTAATAGCCATGCAAAGGAAAAGAGGTTATTAATGCGCGGAAGCGAACACGACCCCTTCACGTGCTTCAAAATCGACTACCGCTTTGATCAATTTGTTTTTTCAAGTGACCCTTTTATAGAATGTATACATGAAGAAGACCGCTTCATAAAAACCAATTGTGGTAATTCCTTTGTTCACCCTCTTCAACCATAGATTTAGGTGCGATTTTGCCGATCTCGATTTCCTTTTTCCACCTTCATCGCTGCGGATGACGATCAATGGCGTCCAAGGTCATACATCTGCCGCCGCCGAATGCATCCGAGATGGTTCTCGCAAAGTAGGCGCAGGTGACAGACACAACCGACGTGCACATAGCGTCTTCCACCTTGTCTAGTTTCGACTATTTGATTTTTCAATTAGCAACGATTATTATTGATTTAAGAAGCCATTTTCATTTTCACTGCCACGAAGATTGAAAAATCACCAAACTTGGTATCTGTAAACAGATGTATCTGAACGGGTCAAAGTTGTAGTTTTAAAATGGCTCGTCGAATGACGGTTTTACTAAAACGCAGCTTGCGTATGAACAACAAGCTGTTATTTTATTGTATTGTATTCTTTGCTTTTCTGATATGCTGGTGTCTACTTACGGTTCTTATCTTAATCGCCCAGGATAGGGTCTGTTTGTAGGGTTTGGATTGAATCTTGGACTATGGTTCACTTTTCAGATACTTGGTCCCCCGGATGAACCGACTAAAAGTGCTCAAACTGTGGATCCTAATTCGTATATGGGTAAGGGCATACAAATGATTGTTGGCCACTACAATGGTAACCTTCCGGCTGAGAAGACTGCAAATTTGACAGACGGCACGTGATATTTACAATTTATAAACTTCAATTCAACAAATCTAAAGCGACAATTTCAGATGAGCTTAATGCCAATAATTATGAGCCTGTGCCTGGATTCGGCGAGAACGGTCGTGGAGTTAGCATGAACATAAAGGAAGAATTAGAGTCGGAAAAGACGTTTGGAATCAATCAATTCAACCTTTGGATCAGCGATAGGATGGGATTGAACAGAAGCCTTCCGGATATTCGTAAAACAGCATGTGTGAACAAGACATATCCGCCGCCGGAAGCATTGCCAACAACGAGCGTCATTATTGTATACCATAATGAAGCTTATTCGACGCTTTTAAGGACAGTGACAAGTGTTATTAACAGGTCTCCGAAGCAGGCTTTGAAGGAGATTATTCTTGTTGACGACTTTAGCACCAGAAGTAGGAATTGGACAAACTTTATGGACACTTTTTATAACAAAATGTTTAAGGATTTCTAAAAGAAACATTAGATGATGCAGTTAAAAACATGCCTGTAAGGATAAAGATTATCCGAGCCAAAGAGCGCGTTGGTCTCATTCGCGCAAGGCTAATGGGTGCAGCTGAAGCTGAAGCTGATGTCCTCACTTTTCTTGATAGTCATTGTGAGTGTACCGATGGATGGTTGGAACCCTTGTTGAGTCGGATTAAAGAAAATCGGTATGCATTTTGCTACCTTATTGCATACTTTCAAACTGTATATGCATTTCAGCAAAAATGTTGTCTGCCCCATCATCGACGTTATCAACGACCGCACCTTCGCCTATCAACGTGGCATCGAAATGTTTTACGGCGGCTTTAGTTGGAACTTGCAGTTCAGATGGTACGCCGTGCCACCAAAGAAAGTCAAAAAAAGGATTAGTGATCCGACCTCGCCGATCGCATCGCCGACCATGGCAGGTGGTCTCTTTAGCATTGACCGCCGATACTTCGAGGAATTAGGGACCTATGATCCTGGAATGGACATCTGGGGCGGTGAAAACATTGAAATTTCATTCCGTATTTGGCAATGTGGAGGACGGGTTGAAATATTGCCGTGTTCCCATGTTGGACACATTTTCCGAAAAGCATCTCCTCACGACTTCCCCAGCGGCAAAACCTCTGGAAAGATTTTGAATGGCAACTTGGTGCGAGTCGCGGAAGTTTGGATGGACGATTGGAAATACATGTTTTACAAAACTGCTCCGCGTATGTTTTATAATCTAAAAAGACATCAGGAAACGTTATTGTTTTCAGAGGCATTAGCATTGCGACAATCGATCGACGTTAGCGAGCGAATCGAACTACGGAAAAAACTGAATTGCAAACCATTCAGTTGGTATTTGGAAAACGTGTGGCCAGAGCACTTCCTGCCGACTTCCGATACAGCTTTTGGACGTGTGAGTTTTTATTTGACGCTTCTTTTGTAACTGGGGCGAAGTCTGTCTTTTTTCTCCAGATCTTCTCGGACGATCGATGTCTTCGATTCAAAAATAACAAAGTTGTTGGCATTGGCAAAATTCCGTACCTTAGTACAAATTCATGCGCACCCCTTGACACGACTTCGCCCTTTAACGGCACAACGCATACTGAGGTACGTAACTTTTTACATTTTCATTATAGATTGCATTTGCTGATGCGACTGACGGTACTGTGAGTCGACAATGCATCATAAGCCGGCCCGGTTCGCCTGGAAAACGGCAACATCAGTTGTCCATGTCACAGTGTACCATGGGTTTTGATATGTGGCAGGTTCGAGGGGCTTTCAGTTTTGAAACTTTATTATAATGTCTTGACAAGTGTTCAACATTTACATCAATTTCAGCTCTGGATCTTCACCCCCGATGGCCAAATCAAATCCGATGAACATCAATGTCTCAGCGCAACTGCCGTTGGCTTTGGAGCAGGCACATCATCTAAACATTGGTCTGTTCAACTCAAAGAATGTGGTGAACATGATATGGAATTTTGGGATTATAGTACAAGAGTAAGTTGTACTTAGCAGAAGATACAAAATAACGTGTTTATTTTCAGTATCACACCTTGACTCATCGGAAGTCAGGCCTATGCCTTGATGAACCCGTTGACCCCTCCAAAGTAGAACAACCTTCAAACAAAAAACTGCTTTTGCTTGGCGATATCAACAAAGATAACACCATTCCATCCCTTCAGTCTTGCGATCGTTATAAACCTTCACAAAAGTGGCATTTTGTACGTGTGGAATGGCAACCGGAAAATCATAACTAATGATAATTTCGGTACTATCACAAGCGTAGTATTCAGTAATACTGATTAATGACGGGAACTTGAGAGTTTATTATCATAAAAATTACAACATTTTTATATTTTTGTCTGTTATTTCCGGTGTGTGCCTTGCCGTCATAAATGTTTCAAAATAAAGTTTACTTATCGTTTTTGTTTATTGTTAATGTTCAAAGATGAATTGTAACAATAAAGAAATTCTAAAAAACTCAAGTACTGAAGTGCATTTTTGTCAGGTTTTTGCCATTTATATCTGTTGCCTGAGCCTTTTATATTA
>AOMH01000916.1:0-11740 GCA_000341325.1 Panagrellus redivivus
GGGGGTAGGGGGGGGGGGGGGGGGGAGACCGGCACACGAAAAGCGGGGGTCCGAGAACCAGATTGAAGGTAAACGAGAGCAATCGAGTGACAAATCGGTTACGAAATCGTGAAAACACGCAATGCAAATTACGAAGAGAGGAACTGTTGTGCCGTGGGTTCTGGGAATGAGAGGTGAACTGGACTAACTTTATTCAGGCACACGCCCCGGCCTTTTATAGCCGGGACAAGGGGAACAATGGGACAACAAGGGTTATGGTAATCACAGGAATGAGGACCCAACAGGAACCTAGTTTTCGCGGCGAGAGAGTGATAATAAATTATGTTGGCCTCAGAAATCAAGATCGAATTGGGTCACTTTATTTCAAATCCATTAAATTGTAAAAGCTTAGTTAATTTATAATATGAAAATCGGCTTGTAGTGACCATGTGCTTTGATGTATTTATCAACATCTTCCTCGATTTCGTGTTGCGGCAATACGACACTCAAGCCAATCCACATAGTCGCAACAAAATAGCGTTCCAATTGTTTTTGATGAAAGTAAAAAGGGTTAATACCGTTTTCTTTGATTAGTCCAGCAACATTTTTGTTTTTTAGTTGCAAGTCATCAGTAAGTGTGTCAAATAAATCCAAGTTTTCTAACGCAGCCTGTGTCTGGTTCAATCCGTGGTGAAACGTGTTTCGCAACTTTGTCCATAAATCGTCACGTTGGTATTTGTATTTGTCCTTCTGTATAACAAAAATATCGTACATTTCAGAACTATAGTTGACGCGCTCGACCAAAAAGTCCTTTCACTACGACAAAGTCCCCGCAGCTTGCGCGCACCAAAAGCAAAACATGGAGTGCGCGTTTTTAGCGGACCGCCACCGGCGATCATTTTATCCGGTTGTCCGAAGCGTCTTTCCTCCGAAATGCATCCCCAGAAGCCGTCAGAATGTCCCTTCCCGAATCCACCAGCGTATTACCTCAATTACACGTCGAAAAGGGTAGCCGATGGGCTGACACCCGCTCCACCCATGGTTCCACCGAGGTACAGGGTCTTTGGTGAAGACATTAACTCCAGAAAGGTTTGTTTTTATATATATTTTTCTGCTTTTGACACTCCAACTTGTAATTTTCTATTACAGGTAAAGATTCTACCTTCATTACGAAAGTTCTGCCAACCACAACTCTATGAACGACCTCGAACCATGCCAGAAATCAAGTATGAGCTCAAAAAGTTCAATAGATCTGTTATGGCAGCCTTTTTGGATTTGACACAGATACTGATTGAGTGGGTTTACATTTTTATTGTTGTCAGTGAACGGAAGGACGTTTCAGAAACCCAGAATCAGCAGAACGAACAGACAAACTTGATCAAATGAAACTGCTTTTCATAAACTTCCACCATATTATCAACGAACTTCGACCGATTCAAGCCCGATGTATCATCGATGCCACCCAGAAGAACCATCTGTTAAGGCTGGTAACAACTTTGGATGGAATTCGGGCCAGTATGGATGCTGCCAACGCGACACTTATCGCTGGACAGGAGTTTGCGAAGGATCATTGGATCTTGCCGATGCCGAGGAAGGTTGAGCCTTATGATGAGGGTGGGTTTTGATGGAATATGAACATAATGGAAAGAAAGGTGTTTCAGAAGCCTTGGTCGACCACTTCAAATATGTCGAATTCCCAAAAGACTTCGAAGACGTCAACGAAAACCCGTTAATCGACAACGTCAAAGAAGAGTTGGACTTGGAAAATGTCAATGAAGATGGTCAGAAGTACATGCTGGAGCACTGGGAAGAGCCGCCGGAGGAAGGTGATTCTGTGGAGGAGTCCGATTCTGAAGAACTCAGCAGTTCGGAGGAAGAAAGCGAATCCGACTCCGAAGAAAGCACCAATTCCGACTCAGAAGCTGAAACTGAATCCGAAGAAGGCAGCGATGTCGATATGGGAAGTGCCAGTGATGACAGCGATGTTGAAGTTGATTCAAATGACTCAGATGTTGTTGAAGAAGTTGGTTCTGACGACTCTGAAAACGACGACGACGATGAAGACAACGACTCCGACGATGATTCCGAAGTGTCTTCAGAATCCGAAGAAGAAAGCGAAGAATCTGCCATGGAAGTTGATACTCGTGATCTTGGAACCTATGACACCATCTACAAGGATGCTTATGGCAATATCAGCAGGACTTTGACTTCCTCTGACGAAGACGACAGCGAAGAAGATGGCAGTGACCAAGAAGACGTTTCCGAAGAAGAAGATTCCGCAAGCTCGTCTTCTGACGACAACTCTGAAGAGGAAACTTCCTCAGAAGAGAGCAACGAAGAGTCTGGCTCCGATGTGGATGTCAGTGACGGCACTGCCTCTGATGGCTCTGAATCCGAGTCTGAAGATGGTGTGGCCGTCGACAACAGCACCGAAAGTGACAGCGACGCCGAAATGCGATCATCCAGTGGCGATGAAGTTTCCGATGATGACGAAGAATCCGGTAGCGGTTCTAGCGATGAAGAATCAGCCAGCGATGCCGAAGTTAGTGAGGACGAAGAAGGCAGTCCAGTCGATGAAGAAGACGTGGAAATGGACAGTGTCGATGAAGCCGCCGGATCCGAAGAAGTCCACAGTGGGGATGGCGGTGAAGACGAGGACCAGGAAATCCTCCAAGGCACTGAAGACGTTGAGGTTTTGGACCAAGACATTCTCCCCGGAACTGAACCCATCGAAGTTCCTGTCACTGGCGGCACCGAAGCAATCGAAGGCGCTGACATCGAAATGCATGTTGCTGAACAACCCAGTGCTGTCGAGGCTGTTCCCATTGCTCAAAGTGCGACCGAAGCCACCGAAGTTGCCGGCCAAGAACAACCCTCTACCACAGAAGCGTCGGAAAGCGCTGCTCAAGAAGTCCGTCCTGGCGTCGAATCTATCGAAGAAGTCCCAAGTGGTCCCGAAGTTGTTGGCATCGACGTCGAAATGGCATCCGCAGACGAACCAAGTGGTGCCGAAGCCAGTGACGAAGACGCTGTTGAAGACGAAGAAGAGCTCAGTAGCGGCGACGAATCTGCCGAAAGCGATGAATCAGACTCCTCCGACGAGTCTGGCTCAGACGAAGATGGAACCCAAAGCAGCGGCGAATCTGTCGACGATGAAGAAGCTTCCGTTTCCGGCGAAGACGACGACAATGCCAAAGCTGGCTCTTTCGAATCCGACTCCTACGACGATTTCGCCGACGATGAAGAAGAAACTGGAGCTGAGACTGGCGAGGACGAAAGCGAGGACGAGGAATTCGAAGACGAAGAGGACGAAGACATCGAGCCCGACGAATTCGGCGAAGTCCCCTACGAAGAAGAAGAACCTCTACAATTACCTGGCCTCCATCGTCAACTTCTCAACCTGAACATCAGCAACAACGAGGACCGTGATATATCTGACGATGACGAAACCCAATTCGAAGTCATCTACGAAAAGAAGCAGCCTCACCCGGAGAAACCGACCAAAAAGCCGAAATCTGTCCTGAACTCCGTCGCCTTCCAAGAATACATGGCCCTCCATGGTGTCGATGAAGATGACGATCCTGCCGAGATTGAACTGCTGAGGGAGCAATTCATCACAGAAGGCGGTGCCAGCAGTGGTGATTCGGTCAAGTCGTCAAGCAGTGACAGCGGTTCCGGCAGCTCTGATGACTCTGAAGCCGAGGATGAATCCGGGTCAGATTCCGATGAAGATGTGGAGCCGACGCGGATTGAAGTCACTGTTCCGATCGTGGAAGAGCGCAATGGCACTCTCGAGCAGGTCATCGAGAAGAAGGTCATCCCAGTGTCCCCGGATTCATCGGACCTTTCCAGTGATGACGAGGACGATGAAGTGGTCATTCTTGAGTCGCTGTGCTCAGCCACAGGCAAGATTCCGAAGCCGAAAGACTTCGAGAGCACCAGTTCTGAAGATGACGATGAGGGCGAGGATTCCAGTGGATCTGAGTCGGATTCTAGTGGGGATGAAGACGACGACGGCTCTGGCAGCAGTGACAGTGAAGGTGGATCTGTCACCGGCAGTTCGGCTGAATCTGGATCTGAATCGGATTCCGAAGGCGATGACAGCGGCGAAGATGGCTCTGGCTCGGGCTCCGATGAAAGTATGGAACAAGGCAGTGGTAGCAACAGTTCCGACGCTTCTGAATCGTCTGAAGAATCTGCAGTCGAAGAGGATTATAACGAAGACATCGAGATGGAATCCGCTGACGAAGGACAGTCTCCGCAGAGCTCCCAAGGGTCAGAACAAGAAGAACGATCAGATTCATCCCCAGAAGGACAGCAAGAAAGGTCGGACGCATCCCCGGAAGCTCAAGCAAGCGGATCTGGATCGTCGCCAGAAGAACAAGTTTCAATATCGCCGACAGCTCCAGAAGGCATAGAAATGACAGAAGAGGACCTTCTCCTCGACAGCCCTGAAGCCGAAGCCGAGGCTGCCAACTATGAAGAAATCGGCGACACTGAAGCCGATATCCTCCTTGCCGAAGATGACCCAGATGCTGGAAACCCGGAGTCGCAACAACCTCAGGGACACTAACTTAATTTATTTTGTATGTATTTATTTACCGATTTGACATTATCAGTCTGTGTTATGTTGATCAATTTGAACATTTTGTACAAAACTGTTATAAAAATGATTGAAACTGTAGCAATAAAACAACTTGACAGTTTAAAACTTAAACATTGAAAAGCCTCGCCAGGTTTACATCAATTCGTCGTCCAAATATAAGCGTTTCTGAATCCGTTGAAAGCTCAACGAAACTTCGAGACAGTTTGTAGGGGTCCAATGTCTCCGAGATTTGGCAATAGTCGGGGAATGCTTCAAAAAGTGGCTCCAACATTGATTCGAGGACGTCGTCGGGGAAACAGTCTTCAAAGTAGAAGCGTGCTGTGGTCGCCTTTTTGGGGCCTTTCTACAATTCAACGGTTGAATTTAAACTGAAAAAGTCAAAATTTCGACAAACCGTAAAAAATTCCACAATCGACACCAAGTCCATTTCCGGAGGCAACCGTCTCAATTCGATCGTCTCAAAGTTGTTGCTGTACTCGTCAAGCATTTCGAAGCCATAATCGGGGTAGTAGCTTATGTTGACTATGTCTAGTCTGCAAGTTTCGACTATTAATGACTGAAATTTGATATGCAATCTTTAGTACTTGACGTGTTTTACGTTCTGAATCCGCTTCCAAACTTCTTCAAACTCGTATTCCATGACATCTGACAAATGAACCCCGGTCAAGTCTAGGCGCTCTAAATGTCGATCCAATGCCAGAAATTCAAAGTTTTCGACGTGTATTTTACACGAATCCATGGAAATCGTGTGGCCAGAAAAGCCTATGTTTCGCTGTTTGAAGACTAAATCAAAAATTGTTGGTTTACAGTTTTTGAAGGCTAATTTCTCCGTAATAACCATATTGCTGGGACCCTCGGAAGGGTGGATTGGTGTAAATTTATCATTGGCACTTAAAGAATCTGTTCTGTAGGTCCCAGCACCTTCAGGTTGATTCATTTTGAATTCAATGGCAAGTTGAGGTGTAAATTTACAAGTTGGTTTGATTTCGTATTTGTGGAATATGGGGTCGATGTCGAAGAATTTTTGAGTTTCGGCGGGGGTGTTGGCAAAGAACATGAGGCGACGGAGGAATTTATCGCTAAATCGGACACTTGGGCCACGGTACATGTTGTGGACACATTGGAGCATTTGGTGGTAGGATTCGAGGGGGACTTTTTTGAATGCTTTCGTTTTGGGGGGTCGAGAATCTTGTGATGACATTGGTGGTGCGGCTGATGATGGAGGTGGCATTCTGAAATTGACTTTGTGCGAACTTTCTTGAATTTTACAAAGTTTTATCAAAAAATGAAAACAATTCACAATTCTGAACAAGTAAAATGGTGAAAAAATTAACCTCTATTGACGACGTGCACTGTTATTCCAACTTTACGGCCTTATGAGTTGTAAACAATGCTCAAAATGCTTTCCATTTCTATTCCATGCCAACATCCAACTTGCCCTCTTAATTTCCATTTCCATGGCAACCACATACGTCTCCACGTTAATTTTCAACCCACCCTGAGGCGCCTGACACCCTTGCGCACCTAACATGCGAAGCTTGCGCAAACCCACCCCTCTGGAAAGGAGCGCCAGCCAAATCCCACCCACAATTATCAAGTGACAAAAAGTGAAAGCTGCGATTAATCGCCGCGGCGACAGACACCCATCTCCCCTTCAAGGCTCCAATCGAAGAAAAGATGGCTCATAATGACGCGAAATCAGTCATTTTCATTTCGCATTTTCATCAAATATTTCATATGAATGCCGCCGATCTATTCGAAACCCACCCGCCAGGGTTAAAACAGGTTGCCAAACGGAACATTGAACGTGAGAATCAAATCAAAAACCCAGACGGCTGCCAGCCAGCGTCAATCAAATCAGCAAAAAATGATATGAAATTGCTATAATTATTGAAAGTTATTGAAACTTTTCCACCCTTTAGTTTTGCGTTTCCAAACTATTATCTGATTCTTGTTGTCTTAAAATCAGTTTTGCGTAGTGTGAATCCTTTCAGTTTTGTCTTCAGTTTTCCAGACCAGTGTTACTGTGAGCTCCGGCCCCACACGTTTGTCGACTTCCAGCATTGACTGAATTGAAAAGTTGACTGTTTACTTTTCAACTTTGTCACCACTGTCCGGACCAGGCGTACATTGTGTTCAGGACGGGCCGAGAGTATTGCGTCTTTTGAATCTTTTTTCTCACAACAGTTTTGTTATTGTCATGACCCATTCGTTGAAATAATACGTCAGGTAAAAGTTATCCAAAGTCACGTTGGCTCAAATCAGAGGGCCCGGATTTTGGGAGCTAAATTTATCCGGCATAAAAAGTGAAGTTGATTGGGGTTTGTTTGCTTTGTTAATGATGCTACTTGAAAGGTGGGGCGGGCTTGGTTTTAACGGATATTAAAAATTGTTATTTTTGTAAGGACAGAAATGTAATGCGACTTAGACTAACATCAAAAAGCTTTTCGTTAAAACTTCAAGTTTAAAAAGTTCAAATTTAATTTTTTTTACTAAAAACCCACCTGACCCCACTGAACATCCTCAAATTGCAACTACAACCACTTCCTTTTCTCATTCCTTCATTCATCCCTGCCCTTTCAAAAACCACCTTCATCCCATAATTGTCGGAATCCACAAACCTTCTCTCAATCGGTCAAAGCCTCTGGATATTGCGCACACTTCTGAACTATGTTTAATAAAAAGACAACTTTCGAGGTCAATTCACCCCAAAAAAGGATACCACCAGCCTCGTCTGACATCTTCATTTGCACTTGTTTAAAGTCTAAACCGACTTCATGAACCTTATCTATACTTTCCTGCTGTTTGGCAATACTTTTTTTCAAAACTAATGCTAACTGAAACATTCTTATGCAACTTTGTGGTCCAAACAGCTTTTGAACGGGTACCCCCAAAGTTTAACGTTTTCAGCGTGTATTTGCAGTGTTTGCGGCCGACGGAGGCCCGTTCCGCTTCTCTGCGACCGTGAAGGGAAGACAGAAAAAAGTAAAGCAATCTGGACGACGTCGATGATGATGATTGTTGACGCTTCAGCTTCTGCGCGTGGGTCCATGCTGGCACAGACAGCGTTCCAGTGTGGACTGTGATTATGCTAATTTGATTTATGGACCATTTCAATTAGAGGGTGTATCAAACTGGCAGTGGCTTTAATGGAGCTTACGTAAATGATTCTATTTTTGGCTTTGATGCGACAGATTTATATAATTACGTCTCACACGCTTCTACTTTGACTATTATGTGTTCTGTCGACAATGTTGATGCTGTATTTTGCATCTGTTTTCCATTAAACATATGTAAATTGACTTATTTGGACTTAAAAATGATGTTAAACCCTAAACCCCGAAAAGCATGTCCCACGCGAAAACTGCCAGAAGCAGTTAGTTAGCCGTGTCTATCCCTTCGACGTCTTCCTTCCGCGTGAAAAATCCATTGCGTCACACTTGATCGCGCGACGGAGATAAGGCAAAAACGTGCTTGGGACTGACTACTGGCCACTTCCTGCCGCCCGCCTCTCCACTGCTTCACTTTTTCCGCCTCCTCCGACGCAACGCACTTCTCAAAACAGAGGGCAGCTTTTCGTGAACGTTGGCCTCTTTGAAGTTTTGTGGATTTGAAATGAGTTTTGCAAAGTGGCATTTTAAGCTTTTGAATTTTAGCTTTTCTATTTTGCAGCAAAATGCACTGTCTGCATTTGTTGTTTATTTTTAGCTTTTTAAAAGGCCAAATTTCAGATGATGTAAAACCGTTTATCCTTCCCGCAAACAAATTATCTTCCAAATAGCTCTGAAATGCCATTTCCGACACGGCACAAACGGGTCAATGTTCAGAGTTGGTCGGGGGTTTGGGAAATGATCAAATAGGCTCAGCAGGGGGTAGGCGGCGTCATTTCGTACAAAGCTGGCTTGGGGAAGCTGGTAGATGCCCTGAGGCCCAATCGGAGGCTTAATCTCTCGCCGGGGTTCGCGTTGGTGACAACCTTGTTTCTATTCGGGACGCTTTTTCTATCCATGTGGATGGAGGATGGAAAAAAATGTGTTTTTTTATGTTTGTCGTTTTAAGCCTTAAGCCAAAATGGATAAAACCCTCCCTCCTCGGGCTGTGGGCCAAACCCAGGGTGGCTAAATTGATGCCAGTTTTGAAATAGAAGATGAAAAAACGTGCAAAAACAAGCTAGAAACGAAATTCTTGGATTACATGGCTGTTATGTCGCATTTTTGGAGGTTTCATTCGACTTTTGGCACCATTTAGAGCCAATTTCTTTCAAATAAGCCTTCAAAACCACCCCCATCCATCATTATCCCTTTTGATTTATGTCTGATAAGCCTTCCAATCTGTGACGACATCTCTCCCCAAGCTTTTCTGCCCATTTTGAAGACACGCCAATGGCATTCTGCCATCCGTTGCTTCAACAAACGCTTCCGTGTTCGTGCTTTTTGTCTGTCTTCTTCGTTTCCGCCAGAAAAGCGTTCAACTTATTCGAAGATTACTCGCAGTTTTTTGTCTCTTTTATGCTTCAATGCACCAAGAACAAAGCTCTCCTCCTTTACAATTCTTAGTCAGTCGTTTTTTTCAAACATCCTCCGATCGGATATCCCAAATCCGATGCGATAATCTGGCTGAAGTGAGTTCATAGTAGCTCCGCTCATTTTTTGCCTCCGAATTGATTCATTTTATGTTATTTTGCTCTCTGCGCGAAGAGGCTATTTCCCATCCATCGTCTTCAATTTGAAAAAAGAACATAATTCCATCCATCTGATCGGTTATGTGTATCTGTTTATCCAACACCTTGCCTTTCCTATGGATATGGACATGCGCGGAGGAGATTTGAGCATGACCAGGCAATCATTGTCCATCAACTATTGTCGGACATCTATATGAATGAATGTATCAGTTGCGATTGCCTTTTTAATGGGATACTCCTGGAAAAACGACTGTCGCAGACGAAGGACTGGTCGATTGTCTTAGATTCCATCTTTTTATTTCCATGGACCGGATAGATAGGACATTGTGCTTCAACTTTTAAAGGATGCGATTATGTAATCTTATGTAACAATTAGGCGTAGTCCAGAACAGGCTTATGATTAATCGAGGGATTTTTCCTCAGGCTATTTGTTGGTTTGAACGTTTATTTGAAGTTATCGTTCCATCGGCTACGCGGTCAGTCACCACTTTTTGCGAGTTTTGTTGTCCCAATGATCCCCTCGCTGATCCGCACCCACTTTTTTGAAGGTTTGAAGGGCCTTGTTGACACCGGATTTCCGGAAACCAACCCCTCTCGCCCCGATAGCCCAGCCAAATCCCGCAAATGCGGATATTTCCCTCTTGTGACTCCATTTCGATCCGCTATCGGCTGTTTTTGACAGCTAATTAAACCCTTCAAACTCCTAATGGGAAGGATGTCGCAATTCCGCATGGATGTGCTTCATCTGCATCGTTCAAGGACGGTCAAATTGGATCGAAACGGATATCAATTCCACCTATCAGCCCCAATCGTCCGTTTAATGACACAACAGCCATTACTTTCCTTTGCCTTGAGGGCAGGTTGGGGACTCTGTCACCCCAACGATTGATCTGATGTGATGGGATCACACGATTGTCGGGTGTTTGGCGGATACATTTATCTATTGCGAGGCGTTTCTAAACCGCTTGTTGGCTGACAACTCTCACGACTGACGGCTCTGACTTTTTTGAATTTTCACTGCCGAGCCGATTTCGCTTTTTTCATTGCCCTGCTTGCATTGCCGCAGGGCATGTGGCGCGCGAAGTGGCCACCTGCTTGGTCGTGGGGGCTATTTGGAATAGATAGCTTCTAGATACATTTAGGATGGTCGTTTTCATGTTGTAGTTTCATATGAATAGGGTTAGAGAAAGTTGTGAAATTGCCAGAACTGGTTCATTTAGTTTGGGTTTGGCCGTCAATGTTGGACGTGTGGCTATATTTGGAAGGGTTTTTTTAGGTTTTAAAGTAAAAAAAGTCGAATAGTGCCAGCTATTCAAAATTGAAACTGTCTGTTTTAACGTGAAACGTTTTATTGCCAAAAATTTTTTTAAGTTTTGACAGTACCCTCAAGTTGACATGGCTATTTGATCAATTTATACTTTTATTTTCACATTTTCAGGCTTCTTGACCATTTAGAATCCCAAAATTCACCCCAAAACAACATTAGTCACACTTTTTTTTACCCCAATTAACCACCTTCACCCTCCACGCGACCATCCTACAGTCAATTACGTCTTCATAGTCTGTACACTGCCCCCAAATTAGCCAAAAACCGAATGGCTACTGAAGACCAATCACTGAAAACGTTCAGAATACACTGTGTATCCTCCGTGTCGACCCATCGTCCCAGCTGCGCCGCACTGATTCGATTTGTGTCGCGTTTTTGGGGACTGCCGTTTCCGCATGTGGCCTTGTCGAAGGGCGAACCGGTTCGGCCAATTCTGATTCTGAAGGAAGACCCGAAAACGAACGAATTTCACATTACACACGAAAGGTCTTCTGTGTGTCGTTTGCTGTGTTTTTTGAGACTGTGGGCCCTGAGGCGATCGTTGTTGGCCGCCGTTGGACGCCTTTGGAGAAATATCGATACCCATGGGGGCGCGTATCAGCTGTTGGTTAGGTCGGAAACGTGAAAGTGTTCTCTTACTCTCTTACGTGATCATAATCGGGGGTAATTAGGGAAGAGAAAGTGTCAGAATGTGTGAAATATGATGTATTTATTTCGAAAATGGCAGTTTTTTCAGCAATGTTGGCCTTTATTTTTACGGTAGATTGGAAGTTCGAGCCAATTGGCACAACCAAAACCAACATTTGCCCTTCCCATAACCTCATAAACCCGAAAAACCGCTCCCGTTTCCAATGTTTTCCCTCTTTTTTCTTTGTTTCTGGGTTGGCCGGCCCCAACCCATCCACAGCCCCCGCGCTTGCCCGACAACTGCCATCATCGCCACAGGGCCTCGGGCCTCCGTGTGGTTGCAAGGCCTGAAAAAAAGCAGTTCGTGTCCCTGTCGCATGATTATCCTTGCGAACGACTACGACGTTGCCGACAACGCACTCTCCCGGCCACAAAGACACAAAACCGTGCCATAGGCTCGGGTGCTACTGAACCCACCCCCAAAAAAATACTGAAATACCCCCAAAAAATGACGCCCCCA
>KB454979.1:1552-22389 GCA_000341325.1 Panagrellus redivivus
GTCCGGTTGGTGCCTGCTTCCATTCCGTGGTGCCTGTCGTCAGTCAAGACCTTTTTGCAGCGATGGAGAGGTGATCTGTGCTTTTTTTCGCGCAAGCTTGTCAGCTTAACGGAAATAAACCCTTCATAAACGGATGCTAACACATTTAACGCTATTTTTCAAACAGTTTTCAGTTTACAAAAACAAAAAGCAAAAATCAGAGTTGTTTTTTTTTTCAAAAAATGACAAAGGAATGTGATTACGCATGTCACCGATCGAGTGCAAATCGTTTTTCTTATCAGAATCCTAACAACATAATATTTGTCAAGTCACAAAATGTCAAAATAAAATAATCATATGTGGCTCCATTTACTTTGGCTCGACCTGTGGTCAATTCATCAAGTAGGGTATGAATTTACCATTCTTGACATTTCTATCAATTGTGCAGCCTCACCCGCCCCAATCATGAAACGGTCTCCAAACGCATCCGGTATAAATCAATCTTGTCGCCGGTTTCTTGAAAACTGCATTTTCAGTATGAAAAAAACCTGCACACGCTCCCGATGAGCTAATAATCCTTGACCTTCGGGGGTTTCCTTCCCATCGAAGTGGCAACCACAATCAGGTCACATTTTAAGGAATCCCATTGTCACCAACGTGTTGTGGTTTCTTATTTTCCACAATAATGTTGTTATGACGAATACCGTTTCACATACCATTTCGAAAGTGTGACATTGCCAGTAGGTATGAATGGGGTTCCTTTGTCGATCGGTTAGCTCAATTGAACTCTGGAACGATCTAACTAAGTTATAACTTGCTTGACGTATACGTCACAACCAGTTCAGAGCCCAAGCCCGCCCCCTCAATTCTGACTCAATGTGAAGGCGCAGTAACCGTCACCGCCGGTTTCTTTGGCGCAGCGGTTTCCGCCAGCCTTTACTCCGCGCAATTTCGGGTTCACTCGAGTCTTGCTTGCTATCGAGACCGCCTTTTTTCATTCGCCTTCGCGATCGACGGCCGTCGACGACGTTTACGTTACGCTCTGACGCCCATACACTCCCATTTCTGTGTCCTTCTTGGGCAATCCTTGATGCAGCCCCTTTTTTGTTACCGTCTTTAAGCATTGTCACTTTTTTGGAACAGACCGACTTCCTCTGTTTTGCCTTACTTTGGTACTCAAAACATCCTTCTGTCTGCGCGATTCACGATTGCTCCTGGTATTCGGTTTTTATACGCATTTCTTTTGTTGTTTTATGTCAGAAGAATTTACGAGAAGACATTTTTCACCATATCGTTGACCCTATAAAAATTCTGGTTTCTGATAAACCTTTGTAGTCTGTGCCATGGCAAGTACAGAATCAAGTAATGGACCTAATGTTGCGACCATAGCGGTTCAATCGATGGACGCTGCAGCCTCATCGGCCGCATCCTCGTCTGGATCATCTGTTGCCGGAGCTGCTATTGCCAAAAATGCCCCCTCCAGTTACCCTTCGTCCGCTGCTTTCACCATGGTCTCCAGTGAGGCTTCCAACGACGATCAGCTGTCTGACAGTACGCAACTGTCAGAGGAACACTTGACATTGTTCATGAAGTTCATGGACTTTTGCTTCCGCAATTTGGGATACTTCCTCGCCGATCACGCTAAACTTGTACTCACGGTGAGTTGATGCATTCATCTATTCATTGCTTTCAAATATCAGCGCAAAGCGGACGTTCAAAACTTGCTCACGGAACTCTTACTGCACCAAATTTTCATCGAAAGGTTCACATCAAAACTGTTGCTTTCCGTTTCTTGTGTGCTTGAACATACCCTCAGGGCATTTTTGTTGTCAGTAGTACATTGACATTTTCGCCTGTTGACAGTTGCGCAAACGGGTTGAAGGCGTCAACCTTGCCTTACCTGTCCAATGGGTGACGTCAGCCAAGATTCAAAGCATTGTGTAACACCTTCATAAAACCTGCAAAAATGCAATAAATGATTTTTGATCGGTTCGATTCGATCTGACTACATGGTTGTTTTGTAAATATGAATGAAGTCAAAGAATGTTTTAGTTCGTACTCATCTTCACCGCAATCACTTCGCTCAAGATTCCATTCACAAAGCAAGAAGATGATCTCAAGACCGGTTATACCCCGAAAGGCGCTCGTTCCCACGTTGAAATGGCAGCCTATCAAAGCTTCTACGAGAAAAATGGTGCCGAACCGATTGCGCTTGCTATGTTCATTGAAGCAAAGGATGGTGGATCGATGGCACGGGTCGATCAACTGAATGAGGTTGTCACACTGCTTGACAACGTTGGAAACGAGTTTAAGATTGGCGATAATGCGACTGGCTTGAATTTTTATGAATTCTGCACCGACTTTTGTGAGTTCAACGAGCCGCTGAGACACTTTAGGGTTTGTTTTTATCGCTTGTTACTACGGCCGATCAACTTTTTATATCCTGTTTTACATTGTGTCATTCCACTTCAGAACGGTATGGTCATCCAGAGCTCACCTGGTTATGAGCTTTTACTACCGGAAGACCTGTACGACTCCAGAATTAACCTTTCATTTCCATTTATGTCAGTGTTAGGTCGCGAACTCGACTTGAGTCCCTTGTTCTTCGGCGTCAAAAAATACGATTCTGATGATGCGCAAAGAGCTGCCCATCGCACGACCAACATTGAACATCTCCCGCTGATACTGCTGCAATTCAGAGCGGATAAGCCTGTAAATGCTACGAAAGAAGAGGTGGCCAATTGGGAGCGTCAAATCGTGCACTATTACCACAAGTAAGGAAAAAAGAGGCTTCTTTTGTCTGACCTTGGCAGACGGCAAACGAAACTAGATGATTGTTCAACTCTGACTTGCTGCCTGCCTTTTTACCGCATTGGGTGGCGCCAGGTTACCTTGCTTGACATTGAACAGTCAATAATCACGCTTTTGACAATTACCAAAAAATGTGCGAAAATGATGAGCAAATTTAAGTTGCATGTCCCAAGGAAAGACTAAACGCCGTTTCAAACACCACTTAGTACATGCACTTTTTCAATCAAAAGTTGTCCTTGTAAAAAAGCATTGACGTTCACTTCGCACTTTATTACACACTATTAGCGTCATCTTTTTATGGGTTCAAAAAAACGAACGTAAAGGACGCATTTGATTGCCCCAATAGCGTACTTTTGAGGACCAATTGGTGAACCTAAATGGGTGAAAGCAGGTATCCACCAAATAATGGAACGGGTTCCAACCATTCATTCCTAAAATTTTTACCCGTTCATCCGCCGAAGGACGCTTCATACACTTGCCACGTGCTCTTTGTACGTTCGATGAGCAGCGCACAATGAAGGATTTTAAATCAGTAAAGTTTTTGTGCAGCTATATTTTTGATTTGATTGATGAGCGCACGGATAATGCAAGAAAAATGTGCAAAAAGTGAAAATTAATGAACCTGTAACTGTATTAGTGACTGTTTTCAGCAAGTTTGTCAATGATTACATCAAAGTCCACGTTTTGGGTATTACTTTTGCCGGAGATGAGATTGTTCGCAATGGCATGACACTATTTCCGTTCATTTCGGTCGGCTTTTTGATTATGTCGACGTTCTCCATCATAACGGTGTTCATAAGTGCGTACTATTTCGATCAAGTGAGTGCTTCAACATTTTCTCTGAATCATCGAACACTTGTGTTAACAATGTAATTTTTGCAGTGGACAGTTCACAAGATCTCTCTTGCCTTAACAGGATGCATTTGTCCATTGTTAGCGACGTCCAGTGCACTTGGTACACTTTTTTGGTTTGGCTTTCGGTTTGGAACAATTCTTGCCGTCACACCGTTTCTTGTCATGGCAATTGGTGAGTGTAATCCCATTAAAGATTAAATGACTACATGGGAAATAGAAAACATGTTTCGAGCACACGAATACCTTCCGTATTTAGTTGTCTCACGTGCAAACTTTTGTCGTCAGACGGTCCTTTTTGTGACGTCTAAGTTTTATTTTGGCGAATATGTACGTCCTTAACTTTTTTACTTTGGGGTTGTGTAAAAAAGGTATACAAGGAGACAATGATCAAAAAGACGATCGCAACGTCGTCTGCTTACCGAATGGACGAGCGCAACGTAGAAGACGAATGTTTTCTTCCGGAAATGCACAACAATGGGGTCAAAAAGTGCTGCTTTCATGTGCTCAGACTTGCGCAAGGAAGGTACCGCTGTGTTTAAGAATGGTGATTTGCAAAACTAGATTTTTATTCCAATGAGTTGTCAACGCATATTTTGCAGAATGGCAAAACATAGAATCATTGCAAGAGGGACATTATGACAAACAAACCTATTTTGAATAATTTTTATTTGTTTTCACTTCCAGGAGTGGACGATGCCTTCCTAATGATACATTCATGGCAGCGAATCTGCGTGGAGAAACGAGATTTGCGTCGTCGAGCCCCCGGCGGAATCTATGGTGACTCATTGAGGGATCGGATTGCAGCCATGGTTGTTGATGTAGGGCCATCAGTTTCCATTACATCCGTCACGAATTGCCTTGCATTCATTGTGGGTATCTTCTCGCCCACACCTGAGATTGTGCTGTTCTGCGCTGGAAATGCTGTGGCCATCTTCTTTGACTATGTTTACCAGTTTCTACTCTTCACACCGATCATCTGTATTGCGGGTGATTTTGAAATTAAGTCGGAACCGAAACGTGAACGAGAAATAATCGCAAACCCAGCCAAGCAAGCAAGAATCAAAGCACTTCAAAACTGTTTGGATCGCATCCTTCGAAACTATTGCCGTTGGGCTGCTGATGGTTTTACTGCGCTTTTGGTAACCCTTATTTTGATCGTTTATTGGATTGTGTCTGTGCGGAGCGCATTGAGCATTAACCCGAGTATTACTCCGAACAAGTTGTTCCTTGGTAATTCCCCGATCAACGAAGTAAGACTGCAAAAACAGGAGTGTTGACGTAACAGAAGTGTATTTTTAGATGAACATGCTACGCGAAAAATACATTCTTCCTAACTACACCGCTGTGAACGTATTTGTCAACAATGTTGGAGACCTTTCTCTACCACATCAACAAAAACGTGTTAGAGATTTAATCGGTGCCTATGAAGCCCTTCCAGAATGCCTTGGCCCACGGTACACTCACTTCTGGATGCGTGATTTCGACAATTTTCTGCAGACGGCAGAAGAAGATGAGGAAGTGCATGAGAAGACTATTCTTAACTCAACTTTGTTATCAAGATTCACATTCACACAGAAAGAAATGGCTCCGTTTTTGAATTGGCCAGAATACAAACATTGGAATGGGTTCATTCGATTCACGCCTGAAGGGTAAGTGATCAGATTTGTTATAGATGACAGTGCACTTTTTGTTGTGTCTACTGACAACAATTCTTTATTTTGATCACATATTTAATCATTGATGATGCCCTTTCTAGAAAAATGGACAAATTCTTCGCTGTCATCGGTTTTCATGGACCTGAACTAGTCAGCTGGACCAAACGTGGTGAACTTTTGAACAAATGGCGAGGCATCGCGGATTCATTCCCCGATCTTGAAGCATGGATTTTCGATGACGATTCGCAATTCCTTGACCAAATTGAAACACTCATTCCTGTAACAGTGCAATCATCGATCGCAACACTGATCTGCATGGCCTTAGTTTGTACTGTTTTCATGTACAACCTATTTACGGTCGTTGTCGCTACATTGTCGATCATGTCAGTCTGTATCGGCGTGTTTGGATTCCTTGCTATGTGGAATATTGATTTGGATCCTATTTCAATGGCAACTACGATTATGTCTATCGGGTTTTCAGTCGATTTCCCGGCACATGCCAGTTTCCATTATTATCGGTTTGTCAATACTTTGGTTAAATTTTATTACGTTTGTCAATTTTCAGATGCGGAATCGAATCCGGTGGAAAATGGTCCGCCGAGGAGCGTATTTACCATGTCATTTCATCAATCGGATTTCCCTTGCTTCAATGCGGTATCTCAACCATCTTTTTCGTGTTTTGTTTGTTGTTTATTCCTAGCTACATGAGCGAGGTTTGATTTCAACAATTTTTTTCATTTTTAATGTTATATTTTTATAGGTCTTTGTCAAAACAATGGTTCTCGTTATCACCTTTGGTCTCATTCACGGACTTTTCGTCATTCCAGTTGCTCTGTGTTCTTTGTCGCGAATTCATGACTTCTTTTTCGCTCCTCGAAAGGTAAAGTTACACCAGACGATATGATCTTCAAAACAATGATCACTTTTCAGCCTATCAGCGATGCCATTAAGAAACTACGAAAAACATCCTCTTTCAAAGAGATGCTCTCAGTCAACAAAGTAAACCCGGCTGAAGCTAAAAACGTTTCTAAAATTACCGTGCCAGGATTGTAAAAAGATGCATTCCGAAACCCTCTATTGTTGTTCGTTATTTTTGTGAATTAAGCTTTACAAAACGAGTGATTTTTTCTGCATTTTTTCTGAGACACTTATTTTTGTCTTTACTGCCATGGAAAAATGCACTTATGTATGCTTAATCTTATCAAATCAATCGTTTTTGTAATACGTGCAAGCTGGATTGACTATTTAGATAAGTTTTTGCGCACATACCCCGATGTCTTTGTATTATTATTGCTCTTTTAATGTTTAGACTTTGTTTGTAAATCCATGCGGTGCTGGTAGAAGTTTTTTGTTGAATATAAAATAACAATTTATTGAATCTAAATATGCAGACAAACACGATCAACAATGTTGTTAACAGTGCAATTTTGTTAACGCGTTTATTGATGTGTTTTGGTGGACGCATTGCATGCCGAAACAGGCTTAAATAAGTCTTTGATCGGTTTTTTAGGGTTCACGGGAAGGTCTTTTTAACATCGAATAGATAGTTTAGGTACAGATCGATAATACATGTAAATAGGCAAGCAGAGGCAATTTGCGATTAAGGCCATTTTAACTGCTCTGGTTTAAAGCAAATGATGCAAAACATGGCAGGGAACGGTTGACTACACATTGAGGGCCATATCATACTGTGGCCGGGAAAGATAATCGTCTAGGACTTGGACGGCATCAGGACGACCCATTACCCGTAGAGTCTGTAGAAGATCGAGCAAAGCCCGCTCACTTCCGAAAACACCCGCTTCCCAGAGGTCAAGGATGAGGGCGGCTGGCTTCTTACAGCCTAAGCGCGTTCCAAAGTACTGAAAATGCATCCATTAGTATGCTTCATTGAATTTTAATGGAAGTTACAAACCTCAACAAATCGATCAAACCCGAGTTTACGCGCTAGACCTCGCCAATCATGATCGGGATCACGTGCTGGTGGCCCAAACAATGCAACAAGCTTTCTCTTTGTTTCAGCGTTCAGTTGGAATGAAGTCGAAACGAGTTTCTCTTCGCTGCGATAGGTGGAATTCACGCCCAGAGTCTATAAAAAACAATGATTAAGCGTGGTGGCCACCATGAAGCACAACTTTTAACACTGCGCGTAAAACCTCAAGTACAAACCTGTTCCGGTTTCCGTAGATCAAACTCAAGCACCTGCCTATCATTAGAATTACCCTTTTGATAGATTACCATGCGCCCAGTCAAATCGGCTACACTCACGTTGCCCGTTGATTCGATCGACAAGGCACAATGGAGGCCGTTTTGTGAGCACCATTGGTGTTGGCTGTTAGCAATTTCCTGTAAAAGAAAAACGTTATTTGGTGTCACAAACTCTATAGTTTGTTGATGATAGAATTTGTGATACGCTTACCAGGTATTGTGAACCAGAGTGGAGTGTGAAACCGGGGGCGATGTCTTCGAGGCAAATGCAGAGTGAACCTTGTTCTCGCATTAGGAAGTTTTCGGCTTGCGCTAAGAGGACACCATTCACGGTTTCTTCCTGTTTACGGACGTTTTCGACTGCCATGCCGACTTCAGGGACACAGTAAACACGGATGCCGAATGAGCCAGCGACAAAGTGATTCGCTTCCGGTGGGGAGACATATGCGGCGAAACGAACTCGCTTCTGGGCAGCTACGTTCGGACGTTTCGGGCGACCGGCAAGGAAGAAGCGGCCAAAATTTTCACTCATAACACGGCATCGTTCACGTTCCATGTGAAGATATACCGGTGTGTTGAGGTTTTCTTCGCCGAGAACGGTTGCGATTTCCCAGCCGAGACCTAGGCCCCAATCAGCATACAAGACGAACTGCCAGTTATCCTTCGGGAACACAGATGCACAATGGTCAAACATAATGATGACCGGCTTCGTGAAGATCGTATCCGGCTCAGTTTCACAGAGACCGAAAGTGATGACAGAACTGAGACCACTTTCACCTTCAGCCAAGATTGGACGTTCGTTAACATCGGCCGAGATGGATAAAAAGATCATCCGATCCTCTGGGAACGTGTTTTCCGAAATGACTAATGAAACTCCGCTTCGCTTTAACTCAATCCGTGATGAATCTGAATCGACTTGAGCCGCGACAATTGTGGCACTTTGATCATGTTCACTTCCGGAAAACTCTTCCATGCACGTACGCAATGATGGCGGTGTACAATGTTCAACACCGACGTAGTCGTAAAGTGTTGCGTAGTTTTCATCTGCAGAAGACCGTGACCCACTCCGGATCATTGCAGTTTTGGTGCTGGCGCCAGACGCTGACCCGGACGAGTAGTCACCGATGAGTTGTGCGCGAGACCCATTTCCTTTGCGATTGATAGAGTAGCCGCTGTTATAGCTTTTCGCAGAACGGATCGTGTAGCTGTGATTGAGCGTGGACGAGTTCGCAGTAGTGCCGCCATTAGACAAGGTCAGGAATTGTGCAGGTGATTGAGTTTGAAACTTTGGATCGTACCCAATGTCGAGAAGCGCCTTCTGTTCGGGTGTGAGTAAAACTGTGCGGACATCTGAAGGAATTCAATTAGAACATGTTTTATAATGGTTAAAACTTACGTTCATCGCCGAAAAACTTTCCGCTTTTACCCTTTTTCTTCCGGCAAAACAGTATGAATAGCAAACCCAGAATAAGAAGAATCAGAATGCCAATAAAACCAAATGAAAGAAATAAAAGAAAGAATTGATTTCCGGATTCGTCGGCATTGGCAATAGGTGAACTGCTTTTCGTCACGGGTAAAACAATGTTATCACTGAGGTAATGTTGACCAGGATAAGCACAATGCAATGGAATTGATGATCCCTCTGTGCAGTTGACCGTTTCAAAGTCGGTGCCTGGACAGTAGCTCCCACCATTTGATGGCGGCGGCGCAATACATTCCCGCTTACGTGTCCTCTGACACTGCGAATTACATTCTGACCAGTGCGCCCATCTGGACCACGAACCACTGACAACACATTCATGTTCACAGGTACGGTAGTCTTCATCGAGACCTTTGCAATTGGCGCCACCGTTCAAGGGAGCCGGGTTATTGCATGTTCGTGTTCGGCGTTGCTTCGGTGTACTACGATCAACGGCAATTTCATCGCCTCTGACCATGTCATATTGACTGTTAAGCAGAGCACAATCAATATTGCAGGACCCGGAGAAAGATGACCAAGGCGACCATTCACCATCGACTGAAAAGTTATAAAACTAATTATCAACGCCAATTATACTTGTAATATGCTTGTTTCGTTTGACTCTTTTCCCATTATGCAATAACTTCCGTGCCGTTTTTATTTGCTTCACGCTCCTTTTGTCATTGAAAGATGCCGATGAACATTCTCAGCAGGGGTACTCAAATTGCACAACCCAAGGTCTACCGGAACGAGTACTCGTAAAGTTAGGTCATTTGCGCTGATTCCTTTCAGTGCCGACAGACGCGCTTCCAAAGAGCAAGCAAGCCCCGTACTTTGACAATCAAATGAAAACAAACTTGCTTATCGGGCCCCCGATTGGTTTTAATGTAAGCACGCCACTTGTTAAAGATGACTAATTACTGTCCCTATTAAACGAAGAAATTGTGGATTGCTTTGATGGATGTCGGCAGTCAATCATCTTAACTAAGTGGCGCCACGTGCCAAAGGTCACTCCAGGCTAGTCCTGGATTAAGCCGGTTTAAACCAAAAGGGCGCGCAAAAAGTGTGAACTGTTGGCCCGCGTCTGGTGCCTCGGCGGTACCTTTAGGTCGTCTGGTGTAGCGGATCGAACGATAGGTGTAAGCCGGTAATCCCTCAAATGCCAATGCCCCTTTGAAAGATGATCGTTGACTCGAGAGTCTTGCGCAATTGCAAACGAGGACATCAACTTGTTCAAAGTTAGCCGCTCTTTACGACTCGGCACACATGTTTCCGCTTGTTCAACCGAAAACGATACTGACAAACATTCAGTACATAGCAATATGAAAGTCCCATTTTCGAAAAAAAATCACCCATTAGCAGGCGGCAAACCTTTCGTGGCGTGCCTAATTAGCTCGTGTTGAGTATGTGTGCATAAAAAATGGAACGAATTGACCGGACGCAAAACACAAAACGGTAGCCGCCTGTCGCATGCGTGCGCGAAGGTCCTTATCCGGTGTTCTACGGCCAATTGTTTCTCTTTTTATTCTTTTCCAAGGTCCTCATGATCGGAGTTCAGCTTTGGAGGCACCCATCTTACCGATAATGGCACTTATCGAGTGTCAGGAAGAAATACAAAAAAAACAGTGCGCAATTTAGTGCCAATTCGAGGTCATCGATAAAAGCGGGTGTTTTTATATGCTTTTGTTTACCCGAACAGCGGAAGACGGCATAGGGTTCGCCGAAAGTTAGTGCTACCAAGTAAAGGTAATGGGAAAAGTAAATGGCGATCGACATTACAAAGGCAAAAACATTCAACACTTACCGTAAACGGTGATTTCTACGTCTTCTGTAACTCGTTTATTCGCTATGTTTCTCGCTTCGCAATGGTAGTGTCCAGAATCTGATAATCGAGGTGCTGAGATGATTAGGTTGCCATCATTGGCGATAATTAGATTAGGATCATCGTTAGGTTTAATTTCTGCACCATTTTTCATCCATATCACATCGGCTTTTGGATCTGCATCTGGAGGTGTGCAAGTTAGCTGTACAGTGTGTCCTTCGGGGACTCGTTCGAAAGTTGGCATCATGTGAAACTGTTTCCTGATATCTGAAAAGTAGGAACTATACAGTTTGAAACGTATTGTAAAGCATGTAATGATGGCCGCGAACTGAGAACTGCGGGAAAATAAGCCGTATCCACGTTTTGTATCCGAATTGTCACAGGTGCGCAAATTTTAAACTGGAAAACGAAGAGTCGTGACGAAATTAGAACCCTCAAAGGGAGTCAATTCTGTATAGGGTAATAGACGGAGATGGCACTGCGGAGCCTAAAGGACGGACACGAAAGCACCTGCGGAAAGCTAAGAGTTCGCGCGGCGCCGTTGTCGGCTGAGGCGGGGACGGGCACTGTCATCCGATCCAGTGAGACCGTGTCCACCCTCCCCCTGGGCTTCCGGTGAATGATCTGTTTGAGGGAGACAATTGCCGACAATACCTATGAGCATGGGAAATGGGTGCAAAGTGGTTTCGCGACCTCTGTCATCATGCAAAAAGGCAGATGTCCTCAGGCTATATGCAATATGAACTCCCTTTATCCGCGAACGCTACGCAACCCCTGCCGCTCGCGGCAATGTTGGTTGGACCCGGTAAAATTGGAGCTAGTTTAAGCAGATTACGCGTGGTTGAATAAATCTCGAAACCCGAGTAAGTTAAGCGACGCATGTGAAGGCTGTAAATGTTGAATGGGTGAAAAGAAAAGACGAAATCCATGAAAATTCGGACCACCACACGAACGAACGGATCATAATTTCATTCGCCGACGTCAGTTGGCGGTGACTATAAAAAGAGACAAATAGGGGCCCTTTAGGCTAATCCTCGGGTATGCACCGCGCTTCTGGAGTCCATGAAACTCCTCCAGAACGACGAGTTCATATTTGACTTATATGCCTCGCGCGGCTTTGAGCGACGTTCGAGTCAATCCCGACCGATTAGATACGGAGAAGAAGCACGCTAACTCAAAGGGGCGCCAGCGTAGGGACGACAGATTTTGTCGAACAATGAACCCAATTGCGCAAAAGCTCATACGCAAATTCCGGCCATCCTAGGGGCAGCCAGCGGCTTCTCAAGTGCCTCCGGTCAAAACGGCATTGCCACAGCCACTGGCAATTGGTCTGATTGCTCAAGTACCTTCGGAACTCCTGCTCACGGAATAGATGTTCCATTCGGAATGCCCAACTTTGTAGCATCGTCAGACTCGATTCAAATGTCTAAATTTGGAGCGCAATGTTGCGGGAGAGGGTAGAACGAACAAGAGGCGTTCGCATAATTTTTGGAGCTAGGAAACGGGAATCTGGTACAGAATAGCGCCGATATGCTTCAAACAAGGAAGGAGCATTCCGAAAGGAACGTCCAGGTGGTTTTTACAGACATACTTGCATAAAGAGTTGAAATAAGTTCGCAGAGGTCTACATCAAAAGTTGAGTCGTTTTTTGACTGAATTATAAATGCGATGAAATAGGGTTGAACTGAATCGTCGTAAAGGGAGGGTCTGGAGCATGTTTTCATGAGAAAGTTAGAAAAAAACGAAGAAAAAAACATGCGCGTTACCAATAAATTAACCATTTTGCAACCTGTGGATACAAGAACCAAAATAAGAAACATGGTTGTTGCCGATGGGCAAAGGATTGGCGAAGTGGCAGTAGTGATTTATGCTTGCGAGTAGAGCACTCAATCCATGGACCATGACTTCGCGCAGAGGACCTCAGGGCGGCATCGCGACTTTGATGGCGGCTCAGCCTGTCTCAGAAGATGTGCGCGACTTGAAACATTCATCACTGTCGGGTGGCATCAATCGGACAAGTATACCACGACCACTTGCTTCTGATTTGTTCCGATTTGTGAGGAGAAGCCTCTGACGACCTTGCTGTTCCTGCCACACTGACACATGGTTCGTTACAGAGAAAAAACGCCGTTAGTTGTTTCTCAATCGAGGAAGAGGATATTCGCCGAATTGTACTACTCAAGCCGATACAACAATTAAGCATTCCACATGCTGGGGACTAAATAAGTGCGCAAAGGGCGGTTGTGGCCCAAACTGACATGCTGCCATGTACATAAACATGACTTCTCAATTGTCTTCGCGCAATCAGATAAACCGCTTGCGCCATCTTGGTTGCTTGCTTGCTTACATCCTTGGTCCCTTGTTTTTGAAGCGAGATATAAATGCCCGCGGGCGACATGGCATGCAAATTCCTGCATCACCCCCGCGGGGACTGATGGGTCACTTTTGACAATACCAATAGAAGGACAACGACAAAGGGACCCCAAACAATTGCGTAATCCTTTTGGTTTATTTCGAGTGAGAGTCATGGAAGACGGTTGCATGCTTTGTCTATGGGCATCTTTTTGAGGTTTTGCAAGGTCCCCTGAGAAGGCACAACAAATGAGCGGCCATTTGGGCCACCCTTAGAACGACCAAAATGACAAATGGCGACACCGTAAAGAGGACGGAAGGATTCATTCCGATGGTCAAAAGATCAATGAGTCACTAACGGCCTGAGGCTTCGAACTAATCCTAGCTTTAGAAATATGAGTATTGCAAAAGCGAATATACTTAAAACGGAGACAGTCATCAATCTAGGAAAATAAATGAATCTACAGTGCGAATGACACATATCCGTCGAAGTTTTGCAGAAGGAGTGGACAACACTTGATTTCCCTCAGGTCATTCATCGCCCTGAGCGAGTGAAACGACGAAACCTGATGCGGTTTGAGCATCAAATTTGACAACTCACAAGTGTTCGAAAAGGTTTGAAACCGAAAATACGGAGGAACATGGGCAAACAAAAGCCGCTGTCGGAGATCGCCCAAATTGGTGACATATTCAGGTACATGGAAAAACACTCGAACGGCCGTTGTCTTCCGGCAGCCCCCGCGCAAAATAGGCCCTTATTAGGAGGTCAGAGCGCGAATTCGAACCCCCTACTAGTATAACGTGAATGACACGATCCACCGACTTTGGTTACACAACAAACTGCATAACAATAGGCTTCATGTTTTGTTTGTCCACAATGCTTGACACTAGTCACGTCGAAAAAAAGGTTGCCAAAAACGTGGGACTGGGCAGGCAGGAAACCACTTTGACGCCATTACATCATAACTTGCTGACATAATAGTTTCGCAAACGACTTGGGCAGTCAATTACCCTCAGGATAAGAAGCTAATAATTCGGCTAAAATGAGTTTTGAATGCGCAGTTTCTCAAATTACGACAAACCGATAGCGCAAGAGTGGCAAACTGACTGTCGCTATAAATTTTTATTAATATTCGGAGCAGAAACACGGGAAAGTCAGTTTCGCGAACTAAAGTGCCTCAGGCACAAGGTCGGTTTCGGTTTGGTTTGTGCAATCGGATGCGCATTTCGGGATAACGAAGTTTGACCGTTATAATGAAACCCTTTATTATCTCAAACCCAAAAGGGGAAACATGAGCGGTGTGATAGTGAAATGGGCAAGATACGGGTAAGAAAATGTTGCTATTTGATGCACCGAAGGGAAAACAGTACAGCCGAAGGAAGGCGACTGTTCGCTAATCAAATAGACCTGATTAGCGCACTGTCCATGTTTTGTTTCTTGCTGTTCGACTATTATGTGACCTCCGAGAGCTTGTCTATTGTATGTCGAAGGCATAATAACACAACTAAGGGGATTGATTGAGCGAGGTCATTTTTTTGCGTCGGGTGGTAGAGGGAAAAGATGATGGTTACGACGATGCCACGGATAGTGAAACAGTGTTCTTACAATATGCACTAATTAGAAACTAGCGGGTTGTCGTGAGCAAATTGCGATCGCGACTGGACGAAACGCGCATGGAGGAAGTTGCATGGATCTGTACGCGTTTCCGCTTACTACCAGTGGGTTAGTGAGTCGGCTCAAAAATAGAAAACGGAAAAGGAGAAAATATAAAGATGAAGAAGTGAGATACTCAGAAGAGGCATCGATGTATTTATTGATGCTACTCATCTCGGCTGTCGCGCAGGGCTCCCCAAAAATGCTAACCCACTCAAGGCAGTGTTGGCTTGTTTTTGTTGACCCATACAGGTTGGATACAGATTCGGATAATCCGCTGTCAAGATGGTTCGCAGTAGTGAGTTGAGGAAGCCATGGCACTCGGTAAACGCGCGTAGCATCAGATTTGTCAGATTGAATCGTCTCATCGAGATCGGTGAATGCGTGAATGGCCATCAAGGAGAGTATACAAAAGACGACTGCGAAGAGGCGTAGCGGATATGCACAGATTTGCTCGCATAACGACGACCTCGGCCACAAACAGCTACTAATAGGCCTGCCATCGGAGTCCACCGATGAACTCTAATGATAACATAACGACCGCGCAGTCTTAATGGTACTATTGGGCCCGAGGCCCTCGTGGCACAACTTTTGTTGGTAGGGGCGCGCGCGTGCGCATAAATCACGATGCCCTGCGGCCTCGGCCTTAGAAATGGGTTTTGGCATTGATCACAGCTTTAGATAAAAGCAACAAACGGAGGCACTTGATGCTGAGATATATGGGCGGAATTAAAATATTTTGGAAACTTACAAGCAACACGGACGTTGGCAACACCAGAACGCACGGCTTCATCGATAGATTTGGCATAAGCGTAACATCTGCAGTCGAAATCACCCAATCCGGCGACAGCTTCCACTTCTTGTCGAGTGATCTCCACTTCGGCACGCAGATACGGTTGCCCATCTTCCGCGCTTCCATGCTCGACTCGATTGCGATCTGCGTCAAGCTGAAAAAAAGAAAGGCTCTCTGTATAGTCTCAAATTGCTTTTGTCCTTGAATAAATAGCCCAATGAATGCGCCAGTATTGCGTAGGTTTTTTTCACCCAATTGCATGGAGATAGTTCATGGTTTGCCATCGGATCAAGTTACAGTTGGCCCATATGGGCACCCCAATCTTGGGAAAGGAGGCCATCATGGCACCAATTTTGAAATAAATTCACCCTCAATTAAGTAAAGCTTTTTTAACTTTTCGGAGATAATATCACTTTCAATGGAAAGAAACTTTGAAGTTAGCCCACAAAAAGAAAACACCGCCAAGCCCGAAAGCGGCAGTCAGCACTTATCGCTGCTAATGTTGACACGCTAGCAATGAGGCGCATCAAGGAATCGCAGGAGTGGTGACAGTCGAAGCGTTTGTGTCCGGATTGAACACAAATATGACTGGTCGTCGCCAGCAGCATTTTGCATGTTCTAACTTTTGGTTGAAGCACGCCACAAAATCATGATCGGTCCTCGATGTACTTGAATCAAGAGGGTATTGATGCTTGTGTACATAAACATCTTCATATGTGTGGGGATCTCGTTGATTTATACACCTTTGTCAATGATTTTCGTATTTTCAATTTAAAAGTAGCAGTTTAGTGCCAAAAAACCAACTAAATTCATAGCACTATGATATGCCACTTTAAATGTGCATTTATAACGACTCATCGCATAGCATATCACATTGGTCGGGAAGTGAAGGAAGAAGCCGTGCTTTTGTTTCGCCGTCCCGAGCGTGGAATACCGGCCAGGGAATGCCGTCAAAAACTTTTTTAAGCTGGAAGGACTCGGCTTTCTTGTGTCCCCAGCAAAACGCTCTCCTGGGAGTCGAAACGGAACGAGAAAAGGACTTGCGCTGTTAGCATTTGTAGGATAGGCGAGAGGATGCGCCAAATCCAAGCATTTGAAGCTGCCCCCGAAAATAGTGGGTCTAACTATGCTATAGAAAGGATCCGACATGGAAGCAGAAACAATGGGGCGCAAAACTATGGCCAACAAACAATGTAGTACGACGCGGAAGCGTCGAATCTTTTGTAAAAGCGCGGCAAATTGAGGTGATTTGGTTGTAAAACCCCAGAATTTGGAAGTTTAAATGTAAGAAAAACAACTTACCCATTTGGAATTGCATTTAAAACGGATGTTAAGGGCGTTCAGAGCTTTACACGCAATGGTAGCCGGCGTCGATCGCACGACGTAGCCTGATTGAGGATGTTCGACGATCGCGATATCGGTCATCACTGCAAAAAGGCGAAAATTGTTCAAAATATCGTTCGAAATAACAGCAATTGTTGAAAAAACGTAAAAGGGTAGTCGTAAAGGCAAAGGAAATGCATAATAAGTTTTGGCAAAATAATACAATAAAAAATAACATCAAAAGTATACACATTTTTCAAAAGGAGGTCATTATTACTAATTGGTATCATGGTATCCATGATTGAATAGACAAAAGAAGAACATTCATATCTTTCGGACTTGTTGTCCAATGTCATTTGCGCGCATTGCCGTAGGAGACAAAAAATGGCCAAAGGAGCGCATCTCCCGCGAGAACGGCAAACAAGGCCACGCCCTTGGTGTCCCCTCTTGCACCGCTGACGAATGATGGATTACAAGGAGCAAGACGACTGCCGGCAATCACAACTTGCGCAGAGACTGGTGTTGCACTTTTTCATTGAGAATAATAGCATCCAAAAAAGCGCCACAGCCATGTTATGCAAATGTGCGGACTAAACAAGCTTGAAAGATTGGCTTTCAAGCTTCCTCCTTATATACAGTCCGGTTCCAGCCTGCGCGGCGGGCGCAGACGAACCTGTAATTACAGTGATGCGGAAAAATTTGTCTATAACCATTTTTGTATATGAAGATGTTGCTCATCGGAATACACGCTACAGACAGGAAAACAACTTTGAGGATACTTATTTTGAAAAAGTCGTATCAGAAAAACGGCGAAACAGAAGACGGAGACAGCAAGCGGCTCGCTGGTGGCATTGTATTTATTGCATAATTGAGCGTTTCCGTTAGCCTTCAGAAAGGCGCGCAGAGCCGTCCGGAGGTGCAAGATGATTTTGACAGTTGTGGCATGACTTGCGAGTTCGTTTTGAAAAGAATGAGTCAATGCAACATTGGAGGTCGGTTGAAATTTGGAAGCCTGGCTGGCGTCACACCACACATGTTGCCAAAAGGAAAAGTCAAACAGCTGTGATGGGTATCCCTGTTCACAAAACACAAGGTTACTGACACTCAACGACCCGATCGCAACAATGCCAATGACGGTCACACCAGCCCCGGAGGCTTTCGTCGAGTTAATGGCCCATCGGAATGGGGATGTCACGGCTGATCCTCCGACCTTCCACGATGAATGTTCCTCCAGAGGGAGGACGAAAGGTAAACTTAAGGCAGTGATTTACGACTACTTCGCAGACAGTAGACAAGCGCACAGCCGCATCGCGCTACCGAAATGCCGGTACAGTGATGATACTTATAAAAACACTTGTAAAACTTGGTCACAACTGGGTGTATGAAGAAACCAGGTTGATTGCCCTGGGGGCAATGAGAGCAGGCGGAGTAATAAAAAAGTTGCAGCAATCTATTGTAGCTAGTAAAAACCCCACTAAAATCAACACTTGAAGCACAGACTGAGATGCATAACAGGTATCCGAAAGGGGAGACATTCGGACAATTTATTGTAAAACCGGCAATGTCAAACACCGAATTTCAAGTCAAATATTTGCGCATTAATTATGACATGATTGATGGGCTGGTCATAAATGCACACGGTTTCGTTTTCTGAGCAATACTGATAGTGGGAAAGGGTAGCCAAGGGCAGATAACTTTGTTATCTTTGTCCACTTTGACAGTTTTACGACTACCGTTCACACTAAAATTGTCGAGCTCGCGTGCCGCGCGGTGAGGAGCAATACCGAAACTAGCAGCAAGGTAACAAGGCAAACTGTGATAGCGTGCAGAAGTAGGGAGAGATTTTTTTAGCCGAAGCGATGGGCTTCTGCGCACTTGTTACTCATCTACACGCAATCGGAAAGCAACCATTCTTTCGTGTGACTCGGGCAAATATCGGAACAACCGTGTTTTCAAAAGGTCCGGGAATGAAGGGTGCTCACTTTACCGTTTGCTTTTCATTGACTCTTTAGGTATTGTCCCATCATGGAGACTGTATTCATGGTTGGGGTAATAAAAGGTTCGCAAACCGGGCACGCTTAACGCTATTCTTCTCCTCTGAGTCATTTTGAGACAACTATAACACCAGGAGCAGGAAAACATCACTAAAGAGGGTAAACTTTCCCTCTCAAAGACAAGCTAAAGCTCCCGTCTATTTTGACGCTCCATCCAACCCAAAGAAAAACTTTAATGCCATTTCCAAAAGGAGACACCCCAACGATATGGCGGGCCATAGGAAGACCGATTTCCTTCCACTTTTCCGTTCATTTCACTCGTTAAAAGAATAGCCTAGCTATGAACAAACGACGTATTTTTCACACGAATGAACGAACCGTATTATATCTTGCCTTCGTAAGCTTGTCAAGGCGTGTCCATCAACAGGTCGATGTCGGCGAAAGCTAAAGCGAACTGTTCATCTGCCCCAAAATAGTAACAATACAACTCGACCCCTCGTATCAGCTATGTTTTTGACCCCTGTGGTCGACATATCAATGGCACAACAGGGAGGTTCGCGGGAATTCAATGCCTTACACTTCCCATTATATCGTGAATGCCGATGGTCGTGGAGGCTTCACGATTCTGAGAAACAATGAAACGGGAAGGACCGTTTGGCAATCTGTTGCGGCCAAAAATGAAAGAAGTTTTCGGCGCAATTGTGTGTCTGCCCCCAAAAACGGTACTTTTGATAATACAAAAATCGACGACCACCATGATGGAAAAAAACAAGAGTGTGAGGAAAGAACGATCATGCCCGAATATTTGATTTTTTCTAAGACAAATGCATATGAATCTATGAATCAAATTGTAAGCGAGATCGGTCGGTCATGGAAAACATAGTGGACGCTGTAAAATGTCAATAAGCGCGAGAATACGAGTCCATGTATAACTGTAGCCAGAGGGCTGTGGAAAGTTGCAAGCATTTGGACGATCGAAATAGGTCGAAGATGGGAGTTTCTGTTAGGATGGGGAAGTGAGGTAATTCAAACAAACAACAGAAAAAAACAATATTGTCTCAAAAACTAAACACAAATAGGTAGAATTAGCCAGCGTAAGTAAATCAAGGAAACAACTCTTTTTCAAGGAACGACTGTTTATGCCGGATGTGTTAGACATTGCTGGAAAAAGCAACCAGATGGCCTCCGCTCTTCGCACGGTCCACGCTTCGAATCGAATTGCATCAGGAAGCAAGCAACGCCTATCAAATCAGGGTCCGCAGTGTCACAGCTGCGATTGCGATCGGCCTCGGATGTAAAATGTCGAGGATATCAAAGTTTGACTGCGCATGTCGGGAGGTTAAGGCACATTTTTTACGAACCAACCCTCGCGAGCAACAAATCGTCGAAGATCATAAAGTTTTGCCTCCCCCAGTGTTCGGCAGTTAGCCAATACGCGCAACATAAAAAAGGTAAAAGTTGTAATGGGGCAATGCAAGATGTGTTTGCTGAGCTCCTAGGATCATCATATAAACGGCAAAAAGTTACGACAAACTTGTCCTTTTCAATTAAAGAGGGATTTTAAAATTCAATCAGTTTCAGAAACGGATCAAAACGCATCGCATCACTGTGTCAACAACATTTGTATCTTCAATCAGAACACATTTTTCAAGTTTGCCAGTTCATACAACAAGGCCCACCATACTCCGTTAAAGGCTGTGCAAATTGAAGCAGATTTTTTTAACTCTTGCGCAATCATGTTTTTGAAGCATATGAAATTTTGCCCAGCCCAGTCGGAGCAATATAAAAAAAAACCAAGAATGCGATTCAAGCCAGTTTCTGAGGCCAATACGCGCAGAAAACCTTGCGAGCCTTGTCCGGACGCGGATGATGCGATTACTCTCAAGCCTCAAACTTGGGTAATTAAACCTCAAACTTGGGTAATTAAACCTTTAT
>KB454979.1:23357-37710 GCA_000341325.1 Panagrellus redivivus
GGACGTCCTCTATCTACCTATCCGTCCTCCGGACAGGAGGCAAAAAAGTGATTGCTTCCTCCGGTTGAAGAAACTTTTTTTACCTCCAAGCTGCAGGGAACGCAATAACATATCGCGTGCGTACCGCAAAGTTTGAGGCAAGGAACAGCAAAGCGAGTCAATCAAGACACGGAAAATATCGCCAAACTATTGCCACAAACTGTTAACAAAAAAAGTAAACTGAACAGGCCAAGGGGGCTCTTTCAATACCCAGTTCTATGATGTCACTGACTTTCATTCGCGTGTCATCCGAAAATACCTGGGAAAGAAATACAAATGTTTCCCCATCTCACGGGAGACGTTGAACACTCCTTTTATGGTTAAAGACCAGAAATCGAGAGGCCCAACAGCAAGGACAACCCTGCACTCGTGAAAAAAGTGATCCTTCGATCTTGCGAACCGGACGTATTCCGCGTTAAAATTTTGCCAGCAGCTGTCTCGAAAACAACTATGCTCCAGGGGAAGCAAGGCCCATTTGACGGAGGAAAGATCAATCGAAAAAATAAAAGTTTGCTACAACTGATATAAAAAATGCGCGGGCAAGGGGAACTCCCAGCCCTATCAGACTTCCGATTAGGCGCTGGCAGGCAGGCAGCACCATCGCTGTCCCATCTTCAATAGTCTTCAATCTAGCAGACACAAATAGTTTATCGCCACTGGAACTGCAATGAACCGAGGCACCCGAAAAGGACAAAAAAGGTCGGGTGCGAGGCGTAAAAATTGAGCCTAAAAGTAGGAAAACTGAATGGAGGCTTTTTAAAGGTTGCGAGAACTGATTGATCGCAAAAAATATATAAACTGTGAGCTGGGTAGTAAGTAGCTTGATGTTGGATGGAAACTGAGTTGCTTAGAGCGGTGGAAGTTTCGAGAATGCGCTGCGAGCTGAGGTTAAATAACTTATTCGTGATCTTCGGCTCGAAGTCGCACGAAACGCTTTGGCATCCCGGACACATCGCCAATGAGAAAGGAGTGACGGGAGTCAGACGCGCTCGCTCCTTTGGCGGGACATTCCATTGCGCAAGAGCACATGACCACAAGCAAAAGCTTCTCGAACTTTGACCCCCCTCTCGGCTTTACGTTGATGCCACTCACCCCATCCATGTCCATCAACTTCCGACAGTGCGAAACCATCGACGGTTTTTATGGAAAAGGGCCGTGTGTCCAACGACCGCTCTTTGCCCCGATGGTTTTTGCTTTTTTTCGACGTTGTTGCCGACGGCGGCCTCCTCGTGTTTGTGGTGCGGCGTGTGTATCGTGGTTCTGTTGTTCCTGCGCGCTGCGGTTGTCCGTACATGCTTTGACGGGGGCCCTCACGGTTCATCACATGGTGCCCCCGAGGCTAAAAGCGGCTTTATCCGTCTTACTATGATCTCCACCATCTTCAGGCCGCCTCCATGGAAGAGCACAAAGTTTACCGCTCCAAGAAGCCGAACAAGAACCGTGCCGACCCAGCGGTAAAGGCGGTTGTCACCTACTACAATGGCCAAATTGAAGCGGCTTTCAAAGCTACCTTGACCAAGTGTCTTCCGAGCCTTTTCATGGCCAACTTCAAAGACACCGTCTGTGCTTGGTCGCCGTATGATCTCGAGGATTATGTTCGTGCTTTTTACGTGACCACGGGATGCGTCCAGCCGAAGGACTTTTGCGATCACTTCCGTGAGCTTATTCGGAGGCGAATGCCTGAATTTGATGTGTTATCTTTCCTCACCGGCGAAGACCTCGACGCGAACATCGTCTATGAACGCGTTTGTGAAGCCGAGAACAATGTCATCGCTTTGGTCGACATCAGCCGCACATTTGACACCGCGATGTTTACCGCTTTGGCAACAAGGCTCACTGAAGAGTATGTTTATCATTTTTCCAACTTTTCGACAAAATTTATATATAAATTCTTTTCAGAAAGCGTCGCGTCGTCTTCGTTTTTGCCTCCCGTCACAGCATCAAGGAGATGGAAGCCGATTCATACCTACGTCTGGGTGTTCGTAGCTTCAATGCTAACGTGTACTCATGCAAATCCATGCATGTGCTTCTCAAAGAAGAGCTCAAGCGTCTGCCTCTGACTCCGCCGGCCATTAACAAGCATTTGGATTACTTTGAACGAAGCCATCGATCGTGCAAGATCCTCCAAAGCCGTCTACGCATGGATATCATCAAATATGCCCATCTGGACCAAGCGACGCAGATTGACCGGCTGTTGTGGAAGTTGCGACTGGATCTCAACGATCTTACGACGTAAGTTCATAATAGTTGTCTGTTATAGTTAATATAAACCGCATTTTCAGTCCATGGGAGAACCTTTTCCGCTTGTATCGTCTCGACTATCTTTCAAAGCTGTTGAATCGTCTAAACGACGACTTTCGGGCTATCAAGTATGAAAGATTCGTTTTCATAGAAGGTATGTCGTGACATATTTGTGATAAGAAACTTAAATTACGGTTTCAGATGTTGTGAACGAGTTTATGGGTGCGAGAGGCGAGAACCTTGAAGAGTTCATCGAGCTGTTCTGTCTTTACGTGCCAAAGAAGTGGGGAGACCTCGAATCCAAGGAAAGGGCAATCCAAGTGTCCACTAACTATATCGTTCCTTACCCTTTTGACTATGAAGTAAGTTTTTTTGCTATAGAAAGGCTATCCTATCTTTTAAAAGTTCAAACCACGCCCTTTTGATGTAGTTTTTTTGTAAAAATGGGTATTTCCAAAACGTATGTACTTTGCTCCCTAATGAAATAATCTTTTTTCATTGCTTTGCATTACATCGACTCATTTTAGGATGCCTCTAACAACACCGGTCACAGTCTTCTGTACTCCATCCTCAAAGATCTCAGCGAAACCTCCAAGCGTGTCAACCTCGACGAGGCCTACAATGCGTATTCTGCTGGATATGCCAGCCTGGACGTTCCCGACAAAATCCGCCACCATGACCCGAAGTACCATTTCCAGGTGATTCTCGACACGCTTGTTTATAGGGGTGTGGTCGAGATGGACCCCAACCGTGCCGATGAAGCCGTCTTTGTTCCCCAGCCGTCTTTCTCACTTGTTTCTAAAATGGTGGCGGAGAACAACCGAATCTAATGCTCTCCCGTTGTGATGCTGTCTTGAAGATGATCTCCCTTTGAACATGTTTTTAACCCGAGTTGGTGCTCATTGCTTTCTGTGTTTTATGTTGTATAAATCTGCCTTATCATATGCTCATGCCTGTTTTCTTACGGATAAATTGCTTTCGATATTGTTTGTGTTCAGCGTGATGTATGACGGTTGCTTTTCCGTTGTTTACTTGCTATTTTTGTTGCGTCGATTGTTATTTATAACAATTTTTGCTTTCCAGAATCATGTCCGACGACGAGCGTTCCACCCCTGCCTCTGACGTTGTCATCGTCACCGCGAAGGACCTCGAAAGCAGCGAGGATGAACGGCGTTCCAACCTGAGCTCCCGCAAAACCAGCGTCTCCTCATCTCGCAAGTCCAGCGTCGCTTCCCTCAACCCTGCCGCTGGCGATGTCAACCCCTTCGACGAGCCCGCCGAGGAGCCGGAAGACCCTCTCTTCAAGGATAAGCTTATCCCTCTCGATAACAGCATCCCTGAAGCCGACTACAACAAGATCTACACCGAAGATACCCGCGCCCGTGCCATCGTCTACCTCATCATCTTCAGTGGCCTTATGATCGTCATCCCGGGTGTCTCCATGTACGTCTGCTACTACTACATCTTCCAAGGTCTGTTTCCCATCACACTTTCTTTACCTTCCAATTAAAACTGTCAATCTTTTTAGAAATCTTCCACGAAGACACCTCCACCGCCATGCTCTACTCCGGCGTCGTCGCCATCATCGAGGTCTACCTCATCGTCGCCGCATTCATCTATCTCGCTTACCGCGACGAACAGCATCTCGAGCGTGTTGTTGCCGGAACCGCTGACGAGCCGAAAGATAAGGACCAGTAATTTGTTAACAATATTTGGTGATTTCACTTTTTTGTAAATACTAACCCTTAAATCCATTCCTATCCTTTAGTCTGGTAACGAGGCTTCACAGTTTAACATTTTAGATTTTTATGAATAGATCATTTTATATGCTCATATACATTATGAAACGTTTTAATAAAATCACATTTCAATTTTTTGTCGTTATTGGCTACACAGAGGGGTAGAATTTGTTTCGTAACTCGTTGAAACTAGAAAAATTAAAGGTTTGTCTTGACGTAATACAAATGCAACATAGCACGAGCCTAAAAGCTATTACACAATTGTACTTTCAAAAAGTACAATTATAATGCATTAGGATGATGTGTCAGTACCGCTGGGACATGTTATTACAGGATTCGGGTCAATGTGAAAGCCTTTTATCAACAACTTGACATTTCGTTGAGTTGTTTTCAAGCAATTTTTACAAATTTTGCAAACATTGTTTGCAGTTTAACAACACAAACAGATGAGAATAAGGGCAAAAACAGTTAATGCCGCAATTGCAATAATAATTGGGCTCGTAAATGTGGTGAAAACTGAACTCTGTGGCTGACTTGGTTTGACTTCGGAGTTTGATTCAAGCTGAAATTCAATTTTATAGGTTGAAAAGGTGTTCTCAAATTAACCTTGGACTCATTCTTCTTTGTGGTTTGTTGAATAAATGTCGCAATTTCGTAGTTAATAGAGTACAATGGAATTGTATTTTTCTCACTTTCGTTTCCAATTTTGTAAAATGTAAGTATACTGTTTTCATGTGTCTCAATCATTTCCAAAAAATCTTTAAATGGTACCTCCGCGGGTTGAACCGCCGAAACTAGATTGTAGCCTCGTTTTTTATAAATACAAGCATAAATGGCTTCACCGTCAATATAGGTTATCAGTTTTTTTGATGCGTAATTTTTGCAGTAAGCACTGTCACTTTGAATGCTAAACAATGAGCGTAGTTCCGGCATGTCGGAATGATTTCTTCCCTCGGTGGTAAAGTTACTGATACAAAACACATTATCATGGAAGATTCGAACATCCATCATGCCAGGGCCACATCCTTCTGCGTTGATATATGAATTATAGGGTCTAGCTCGTTCATAAGCACCACCGTAATAAATTGATGAGTTTCTGCACCAAAAAGTTGAAATGTTGACCTTATCTTTCAAGACTAACTCAAATGCATAGGTTTCACAGCCATGACCATTAGCGTAGTCGCAGATACCGTCGTATATGGTTTCAAAGGTGTCTGGCAATGTGTGGATGTAATTTTTGATGAGTATCGGCTCCAATAAATGAGGACAATCAAATTTGTCACTAATAATATTTTTGACCGCCAAACGTTCGCACGGTAACTCATGAGGCTTGCCGAGTTTGGCAAGCTCAGCGTAGTACTTCTGTGTTCCAGGATCAAGTTCACACTTTTGATAAAATCCACCAAATACTGGTGGCTTTAACCATTCAGCAGGAACTGGCTCACCTGTTAATAAGCCTTGGTGTTAACAGTAAACTTTAAAAAATGACTTACCGCAAACTTTGTTATAGAAACCGGTTTCATTGTGAACAATAGTGCCTTGTTTGGCGCACATTTTGAACTCATTCATACTAGCCAAGGCAAAAAATTTGGCGTCAGGATTCTGAGACGTCTTACCTCCCTTACACTTAGTTACATTTGTGAGTTGATTTTCAAGTTCTAAGTATTTGTTGTATCCTAAAATGATAAATATACAAATATTTGTCTAGAAACTAATAAGCTTAAAGGCGATCAATTGTTTTGTCAAATGTCACTTACTGTCTTCACTAGGAACTGTTATCATTCTCTCCATTGCCATTTTTTCTTGTATACTTAATTGGTTCAGCATCTCTTCTCGCTTTACATGACATTCATTTTGATCCATTGAACAATCAAAGTTTATATTAACTATTTTACATTTACTTGCCGTGCATGTTTTATCATCTACATTTGCCTTAAAAACATTTATGATATAATCAGCAAATAAATAATTTTAACTTACTTGAAAATCAAAATTATAGTATTCCTTATCAGTACATCCACGATGTGTGTTTCGTTCAATCAATTCGTCGTAAACATTTTGAAACTTCATTCGCAAAGCACTTACTTCACTTTCTGTCACCCCTAAGGCCGACAATGAACCAATATGCATAACACTGTGAAGTGGGACGATATTTTTTGATAGTGCGACAACATTATCTGTGCTCATCAAGTCCTGGAAAAGATGAGTGAACGCTTTCAAGAGTACAATCTTAAAAGTGAACTGACCTCCAAGTTATTTGAAAACATCTTCTCATAATCAGGTCCACCCCATACACTTACTATATCAGTTCGATCGACTTGGTAAATTTCAAAAAGAGCGGATTCCGTTTTCTTACTGCCAAAACCACCTTTACCAGCGCCGTTTCTGTCCTCCTTTTTCATACTTGCTTCAACACCCATTTTAAAATTGCTAGCTTTTTCACTTGAGGCAGACACTAATGATGAGCTGATGAACACTTTTCGTTCTAACTTAACGCCCAGATCTGCTTGTAAAATAACATGATTACCGTAGTCCCGATATATTTCTTCAATCAAGTAGCGAGTTGTCCGCTTCAACCCTCTTTTCATTGTATTCACAACGCTCTTCATGCGTTCTCCAAAGGCTCGGCCAAAACGCCCACTCAGATCGCCTTCAAGTCGGTACAGAAGTATTTCAGCTTTGAAAAGGATCATTGATTCATCTTTCTTTTCCATACTAGTTTTTGTCGACTGACTGGAACTACTGAAAGTGCCACTTAGTGCGAATCCCTTATTTCCACCATTTGCACCGCCATCTTTATCAGAATTACTTGATTCTGTGTATTCTTTCAAGGAATTGTAAATGACGGTCGACTTATCAACAGTGCCGCTGAAAATCTTTTCAGCTCTAAAGAAATCCGGCAAAATGTACTTTCCGTCCGCAGAAACGTTGCAGTTATTATAATAGTCGCCGAAAATAACCATTTTGCTTTCTCCAGTTAGAATGTCATAACCAAGTCCAAGGTAATCACCCAGAGCTTCGTTTGGAGTGGTCATGTTCTTTGCTTTATAAAGCCGGTCAAGTCGGGTGATACATAATCCAAGAGCAGACACGTGATCCAACGGTTTTGCCTCAGTAGTAAGCATGGTGGATGTAGAAATAGTCGAAGAATTTCCAGCGGCTAATCGCGGAAACCAGAACACCGCGAAAACAAAATAAAATAACATTATGGCAAAGTTAAAACAAGCTGCCTTTGTAAAAAAACTTCAAGTTGAATGAAACCGTTTCAATTTGAAAAACAACATTTTTTACTTTTTTAATGTCGAAAACGACAAAATGACTATCGCGGGGGCAAACTTGATGATTAATTCAATTCAGAAATGAAAACGACAGCGTTCATTATTCAAAAGTTCACGTTTATTATAGTGTTGAACTTAAACTATTGTAACATTTTACTTTTAACAAACCGAACAATAAAAACTATTATATAACAAGGACACGTATGCGACGAATGAAGAATGAATTAGTCAGATACCGCAGATGCGGAGAAAAACAATCAGGAAAAAACAATGCTAAATGGATTAAAAGATATGGAAATGAGCATAAGTATAGGCAGCGTGAAAACCCGCGTAAATGAAGAACACAAAATTTAGTTGGAATGGCGCATGTTTTAAAGCACCGTTGAGTCGTGGTGAGATGGTTTTAGGAGCAGAACCGTGTTAGGAATGCACGAGCTTACATATGCCTTTGATACATGAATCTTCCGTTGGTGAATCTGAACAAGCGGAAGTAATCGTCGATAAGCTCAAATCCTTCATTGAATTCAATATCTTCATATAAGGTTTGCCAGCCCTCAATGACGCAGAAACGAGCTGAAAGGAGGTTTTGATTGGTATCGACATGGAAAGAAATGGTATATTCACTTACTATCGGTGCCAATGTGACCGCTGATATCCTCATTGGCTTGTTCGCTCCCCTCTTCAACATTATCAGCCGATGTGTCTGTTTTCTCATCGTCATCCTCCAAATCGAAGTGAGATGCGGCCCTCTTCTCACCGATACGGGCACGTGGCGGAATGATCTACAACATGATTGGTATACGCCAAGTGTAATGAACAACGTACCGTGCCGCGAAGATGGTCGGGCAGCTTGGCCGTGGGTTCAATCGACGCGTGAAGGATCCGGAGCCTTTCTCGGATTTCGTCGTTCTTCTGCTCTCGAAGCAGGTACTCTTTGACTTCCTTTTGCAGCCATGTGTCTTCGCGTTCTTCCGGTTTCTTTCTCAAAATTGGCAAAATTATGTATAGCGTCGTTCATTTTATTTAACAATAGAAACTTACTTTGGAGGAGGAGGGGTTGGCTGGGTACGCTTCAGCCCAGTAGATGCCAAGGCACCCACAAAAGCCTCACGGAGGGTCGGAGAAAGCACCGGTTCACCCACAGTATCACGTTGCCTGCAATTTAAAGTTGAATTAGTTGTAGTATATATAAAAAGGTCGAAACTTACCCTGTCTCGAAATACTCATTGTCAAAAAGGCTACAACGAGAATAGCTATAGTTGGCACCTTCGATCACACATTGCCTTTTCGCAGGAGGCGGTCCATCTGCAACACGAGACATGATCGAGTGACGACGTCGATTGCGGCAATGTGAGGGACGATATCCTGCAAATTCAGAAGTGATCAAATCCAATGTAGCCGACCGAAACAGGCGGAAGGCGTGGACAATAAAGGTGCGTGTAGACAAATCGAACCGCAAAACGAAAGGGTAGCTGCAGGTATCCACGCGCGAGTACATGACCGCTTCCACCCGGAGGCCGTGTACTTGCGTCCTACAAAAAAGGACCGACACTCTCGAGTGACTCGCGATACCCAGGTTGCAGCAAAGAACGTGGGAGAACGTTGGTCACGGATATACACGTGCACGTGCACACACTCAGTTTCTTTTTCACCCAAATTTGAACGCGCGCCAGCCGAGTTAGCGGTTACGATAGAGTGAGCTTACGTGGCCACTGACACGTTCACAAGCGCGCGTCCTTTTCCGGATTACCAGTTTATCACCGGGACACGAACTCATTGAACTGTTTCAAAACTTACCTGCGCATGGACAGCCGTATCGATACAAATAGCTCATAAATATGGCAATGCCATAAGATTGCAATCATTGGCACAACATTACTAAGTCAAAATTTCAAGCACAACATCAAAATAATGATCCAAAATGCATGCTTTATATTCCCAAGAGAGTGAAAAGGTTATTATAATCTTCCATTGACAAGTCTATATTTTGTGCTTTCAAAACAATTTCAACTACATCATCCGTCGCAGTATACTCGATTGACTCATTGTAAGAAAAACCATTGTCACAGAAAACACCGCATGCAGGTCAATTGTGCAGAAACGGATGAGGATAATTATATTGTATGAGTGGTTGACTTGTGAAAAGTCGGTCATCGCATGTCGCTCAATTCGGAAAAGCAATGCCTCGTCGTATATTGCCACTTAATTTGAGTTCGGCCAGGTGACACTACTTGATCACTTTGATCATGCCATGGGCCTAAATGCTACGGTTGCTAAATTTTTTGAGGTAAACTTTTCCTTTACTTTTGAAATGTGTAACTGATGCTTTTAGTGGGAAACTCGACTTGTAACCCGTTGGCCGTTAGTATTTGTAATTGCACCCCTTTTATTGACTATGCTTCTTATTTACGCGGCATACATCGACTTCGAATTAAACGAAACTAAACAAAATTTAGAAATGTTTTTACCCGACAATATGGAATCTTTAGTCAACTTACACGAAATGCTTGAACTATTTCCTCCAAGAGATGCTCTTCGTGACAGTTATTCTTTATTTGGAAGTAAATTTGCTTATGTCCTTTTTGAAGACATCTCGGAGGATGAAAATGTACTTACTTTCGAAAATATTAGATTGTTAGCCAGTCTTCATAAAGAAATTATTAGCCTAACAGTAAATGGCAAAAACTTTTCCCAAGTTTGTTATCGTGCATCCTTGGATTCAACATGCACTCAACATCCGATTTTGTTCGCGTTGGAGGAAGAATCGCCGGAAATAACAGTTCCATTTCTGTCCCGATACCCGATGCTTCGATTTGGAAATGCTACAATGGACAATGCTGTCATCTTCGGAAAAGTCACAACCACTTCAACGGGTGACCGATTTGGCAATAAGCCTATCTTGAAAGCCAAAGCTATGCGGTTGGTTTATGTTTTGGGTGCCGACAACGATGTGGACAATTGGACTCATCTTTTTCTCAAACGCATGTCGGAATTGGCATTTCCAAACGCTACTTTGTTTTATACTTCGTCAAATGCATTAGCCGAAGAGATGGAACGCAATGGCGCGGTACGTTTGACTTTTTAAAAGCGTTTTGTCATTAACTTATTACAGTTACTATTGCCATATATGCCTTGGATGATACTCGCATTGATTGTTTTTTGTATGCTCATCTGTTCAACTGTGGATTCAGTCAGGTCACAACCATTTATCGGATTAGCTGCCATGTTTAACGCATTCATTGCTATTGTTTCTGCCTCCGCCCTGTTGATTTATTTAAAATATCCGTTTTTACACATGACACTGATTATGCCATTTCTGATTATCTGTAGGTTTTGTGGTAAACATCAGTTTTGAAGATTCCATTTATAGCCATCGGTGTCGACAACATGTTTCTGATGCTCAAATCATGGCGAATAACTCTGGAATCCCTGCCAAAACGGCCTACTAAAGCAGCCGAAAGTGATGCTATACTAATTTCAGCTATAACAGAAGTTTCTGTTTCATTAATGATAACTTCACTGACTGATGGATTTTCATTCTCGGTGGGGTCGCTTAGTGACTTTATTGCTGTTCGTAAGTTTTTTATTTGTTTGGAAACTCAACTTTATTTGCGAAGAAGTACCGCATAAAAGTAATTAACACATTTAGGTGTCTTCTGCACATATTGCGCGACAGCAGTTCTGTTTATGTTTTTATTTCAAGTGACCTTCTTCATGGCATGTATGACTTTGCATTGTCGTCGTGAAGTTGCGCAGAGACATTGGATCGGTTGTTGCCGACTGCGAAATCGCATCCCAAGTGACGGGCTATTTCAATCGTTATGCTGCGTTTCGACCCCGAGGAATAATTTAGCGAAGTTTGTGAAAACAGAAGACGTTTATTCGAAATTAGCTAAATTGATGGACAATTGGATAGCCAAAATAGTAACAGCATTGACCTACGTCGGTTACCTATTACTTGCATTGAATTACCTTCTACAACTACCACTCGGCCTTGATTTAAAACTATTGACACCAGATGAAAGCTTTGTGTCGCTGGAGCTAGCTGCACAGGAAAGACTCTTTGCAGAATACGGTGCTTTTTGTTTTGCAGTTGTGAAAACTGACAACATAAAACTTCCCAGTGAAAAAGAGCGACAAAAACTGATCGATCTGTATGGAAACTTGACGAGGTAGCCTAAATTGCTTTATTTTTAAACATTGAAAATCGATCATTTTAGTGGTCCTTTTGCAAGTAAAGCAGAGTTTTGGTTAGAATCATTCAATGAGTTTCTGCCCTCAGCAAAAATGGCGAGTGTTGACGATCGATCATTTATGCGGGCATTAGTTCGGTTTCTGGAAAGCCCGAACTTTTCAAAGTTTCGATCTGATATTCACTTCAATACATCTGGCCATATCACAGCTATCAAAATGATAATGCGAGTACGTAAACTTGGGCCAGCTAATGATGGACCAAGAGCGGCTTACTTGCGTGCCATATTCGAGCAATCCGGATTACAAGGATTTCCATACGACACAAGGTAGTTTACTAATATTACAGTAACTTGAAAAGATAATGGTTTCAGTTTTCTGTTGGTTGACCAACAGTTTGTCACAATGCAAAATGTAGTAATGAACGTTCTCATTGCCATTGCCGTCATGCTTGTTGTCGCTGTTGTGCTAATTCCAAGACCAATCAGCGCTGTCGCGATTTCACTTTGCATCCTATCTATCAACATTGGCGTTATTGGCGGATTATCAGCATGTGGAACACGTCTTGACATAATCTCAATGATAACAATTGTCATGAGTATTGGATTTTCTGTGGATTTTGCAAGTAAGCTTATTTCTAAATGAAATAGCATTGTAACAACTTGTTTCAGCCCATATTACATACCATTACCTGATTCAACGTAGGAATCGCCTTGAGGAATCCCTTCGAGTTGTCGCATACCCTCTGTTTCAAGCAACTACAAGCACACTCGTTGGTGTTCTTATACTTGGAATCGTACCTTCTTACATGATTCGCACTTTCGTTATCACAGTAGTGTTAGTTGTTTTAATTGGATTTGTTCATGCTGTTGTATTTTTACCCGTATTGCTTGCAACGGTATTGCCAGACAGCGAATATCTCGAATCTTACGAATCAGATGCACTTCGAAAGGCGATGCCACAGGCATTTGTCCGCCTCGGGCCAGCAAGTGTGTCAAAGGTAAGTAAAGAGCGATTTGAAACACATTCAATAGCCACTTTCAGATCCAACAAGTAAACAAAAGAATGCACTGTTATGTCGACGATACCGGCAACGACGGAAGAAAGTGCAGAAGTATTGCTACATGTGAAACAAGCAGTGATACTAGTAATTCTTTTTATGCTCAACCGTAAACAGAAAAATTCTAAATTTTTAGTTGTCGAACAGGCTAGTTTTATAAATATAGTATTTTTAAATTGTTTAAACATGCAGGCACGCATTACAAAAACGAAATAACAGCGTTTTTCCAAAAAAGAACGCCAAACATGTCATCGGTTACACAATATTGCCACACCTATCACAAAAGATTACTTCAAAGTAGGCTCGTGATACACGTCCTGTCTTGTGGCTCTCTTCATATATCACCGGGTGCATATTCATGCGAGTCTTCTTGTAAAAAAGCCACGCAGACTGACCTTTTCGGTCAGCCATGCAGTGGACCGCAGACACGTAAAGACGTCAACCGGCGCGCCGCGGACCGCCGTTGTAATCAGTACTTTCGCGCGGGACACGTGATCGCATATTCGCGTTGGTGCGAGACGTGTCTCTTGTTATCGCATGTGTTCGCGCCCAAGTAGGAGAGCGTGTGTCTCGCGCGAAGGTATTGATGTCAACGGTGGTCCACGGCGCGCCGGTTGACGTCTTTACGTGTCTGCGGTCTACTGCATGACCGATCCAAAAAGGTCAGTCTGCGTTGCTTTCTCACAAGAAGACTCGCATGCCCACGCACCCGGTGATATAGTCAAAAGCGACCGAACGAGGACAAGTGCCACAAAGTTACTCCGAATCTTTCTGTCGTAGCTTTTGATATGAAGGGTAACGTTTTTTGACATTTCTTGGGTGAACTTGTTGATGACAAAATTGTCGTTAAATCACCGCAAATGGTTTCAAACGTTTTCCATCTTCTATTATACCAATCTCAAGACAATGCTACCATTAAATTTATTTTCCTATCGTTTTACATTTTTAGTTTTACACACACGATTTTTTTTTTTTTTAAATTTTATAACTTGAAACGTATCAAGAGTATGCATCGTCAACAAGAGAAAACAAAAACTTCCGGAAAGCATCATCACTTGATTTCCTTTGAAAGACATATTGCAGTCCGTTGACGTTTGCCATAGCTGGTTTGGTGTCTTCGTAAATGACAAAGCAACGCTTCACAGACTTATACTGCTTCTTCATGTCTTCCAGACTTTTCTAAAAAACGTTTATATAGTTACAGTCCGTAAAGGGTGATAACAAACTCACCTCTGCAGAGTTAAGATAATCGTAACTTTCGTTCTCGCAGTGCATAACATACACTCTTGGCCAAGTAAACTTTTTCTTTACTCCTGATAAGTTCCTCTTAATAAACACCATGAAAATTATTTCCTTTGGTTGTTTCAGCAAATATTCGATGGAGAGAAGAAGCCTTTTAGCATTCATTGCTTCTGTATCAAAAAATTTGGGTTTTTGAAACTTGTTATTTGCGGCGATCTTTTCAAACTGAATGCGCAGACGAACCGATGTTGGCGAAGTAGCCAATACGAGGGCTGACTTTTCAGGAAGAGGTATCGATACGAGCCCAGCTTCGAGTGATTCAATCTTTTCGAATACAATACTGTTCACAATGGTCACAGCGTTAAAAATGACACGTTCAAATGTCTTTCCCGATTCCACGAACAAGGCAACTTGAGTGAACGTGCACATCTTCGACGTTTGCAAGTCCACTTCGTTAACTTTGCAACTGTAGGCCGACTGAACATCCACAGCAATAGGCAAATGTGAAAGCTTTCGGGATCGCAAGTCAAATGTCTCAATTATACAAAATGGTGTCGTGTATC